>SJYO01050415.1:3383143-3532518 GCA_006410555.1 Capra ibex
TTTTATTTCAGACTGTGACAAAGGTGACAAAGGGGTAGATAAACGGTACTTCACTACCCTGGTCTACCGTACTAGAAGCAAAAGACTTACAACTCGAAATTCGGTTGAAAAAGTGAGAGGACAAAGTGAGAGTAGTTCTCCGAAAAATCAAGGAGAAGTGTAAGACAGTATTCCAACCACAGTAGACGTATAGACTACAATAACTATAAAGAGGGTCGTTAGAACTAAGGTCGAACACAAAGAAGGTCGGGTCGCAAAGAGTACTACATCAGACGTATATTCAATTTATTCGTCCCACTGTTATATGTCGGAACTGCCTGAGGAAAAGGATAAACCTTGGTCAGACAACAAGGTGCAGGTCAAGATTGACAACGATCCATGGATTTATTTTCAACAAATCACTTGTGTGTATACTTTTTTCCTACAATTAAAATCTCCACTTCTATTTCCACTAAAAATACCCTTTCTTAGGTAATGAATAATCAAGTAGGACCACCTAAAACATCCCAACCGTTTTGATCGAATCTCCACTGAAAAACCTTCTTTAATTAGACTTTCTTTTTCTACCGAACATTCTACTGACCCTCCCCAAATCTTTCTTAAGTCTCTACCGTAAAGACCTTCCTTTTTCCAACATTTTCTCCCTTCGCAGGATATTGTCCGACCTTTCCTACCTTCTTCGACGTCTCCTACGTGATTGTCCGTGAACCGTCTTTGCCTTCACTTGTCTGAACACCGGAGATCTAATCGTCCAAAAACAAAAAGTTCGCTTAGACCTTCGTATCCAAGAAGGATCCGGAAAAAAGGGGAACAGTGCCTTTATTAGCCTGATGTTTGTACCTATGTCTTTCACTTTCGAGAGATACTAGAGCAACCATTCGCAAAGAGGTCCAAAAACGAACGGGGACACCTGATTATACAAATTTTGCCATCTTTAGTGTAAGACGAATAGAGTAAAGTGTTGAAAACAGAAAGTAAATTAAAAAAGAAGTAACAGGGTACAGTGAGGACCTAAAACAAAACAAAAACAGAGACAACATTAAAGGTCTTTGGACACGGACACCTCCCCCTCGGATAAGTTTCACCTAGAGAAGGGGAGGGGGAAGGTCGACAACGTGAAGAAACTCACTTGAGTATTACAGTGTCCAACTACGGGTCCTTCAAACGGGGGTTTCTCGAAAATGGCAAAATGGAGAAACGATCTCTGGCACGGAGAGTAAACCAGTCTGAAGGAATTGACATTCAACAATTACCCTACAGTGTCCTTTTCTAGTGTATCGGGAAGGACATTTAAATGAAACAAGAGCCATCTCGTTAATTTAATATCTGATCTTTCTTGGTCTCGAGTCGTGGTTTGTGGCTCTCGCAAACCACTCATCTGTTGAGGTCCGTCGTCCGAAGTGTCCCGGGGCGAGAGAGGGTCGGAAGTTAAGACTTCATTAGGCTCATACAGGTCGAACAAGGGTTCAAGTGCCGAAGAAGGGCAAAAATGAAGACTACGCTCTTGACCAAGACGGTCATCGACCTGAACCTCGTATTCTTTAAAGATGGAACCTGCGTGTTAGACTCGACGGGACTTTCTTTTGTCGTCCACCCCCGGTCCCACCCTTGTACAGTTCGGTCCGGACACACTCCGTCGATTAGAGTCCCGAGACGTGAGCCGCCCACGAAAACGAAGGAGCCCCAAGACGTTTGTCTGACAGTATGTCCGTCGTACGGTCACCGCGGACGTCGTTGGGTGCCCCTGGGCTGTGACACCCCCCTAGGGTGTCTCCTCAGACAGTCCACTGTCCGTCCACTTATCGACTACGAGGAGGAGGAAGGTCACTGTACACCTCGTTATTTTACTGGTCATTGGTCCGTAGAATAAACTTGACATCTTCTTCAGACCAGAGAGAATTTACCTGTAACACCTTACAAGGATTTAAATTTTTTGTGGGAAAGGATCCCACAACAAAAAAAAATTTCTACAACGATAAGGTATACTGATAGTTCCGGTGGATACACCCGTCCTTCGACCGTGTCTTGAATCTTTAACTCAAAGTCAACTTCAACTTGGGTAATGGGTTGTCGTGTCAATTACAAATACCTCAAGGACACTCGAGTGTCGGGATAACCTGCCGTGTACAATAAAGAGGGTACAAGGGTCCTTCACCTCTTTGTCCTCGTCTCACCCTCTTCATGAACCTTCTTAAGACATTACTGAACTCGGACTCGGTCCGAAGTATGAACTCAGAAACTTGAAACGGGATGACTCATCTGACAAGGAAAATATTGTCAGACAAAAAACAACCAATAACGTCAAAAATTTTTAATCCTTGTACATGTTAGAAATTCATCATACATTTCGTCACGACGATTACCGTCTGTAAAGAAATACCGAATGAGTCTCGGTCCGTCTCCACGTACCCCGCGTCCAAACTAGGGGCCAGGCCCTTCTAGGGTACACCCGTGCTGGTTTTTTGTTTCTTTTTGGAGAGAGAGGAACTAAGAGACTAAAAAGAGGAAGATCAGAGGAACTTGGGTGAGATTAGTCCGCACAAACAGGCGTGAAGAGACAGTTTTGACAAGAAGAGATCCAGAGACTCTTGGAAGTACAGTCGTGGCAGTCACGAACGTAGAGTCATGAGTCGAACCCTTTCGGTCTACGTAAAGTGTCCAACTAGAGGAACTTTGTGAACCAAGTGTACGAAGGTCCTATGGTGTGAGTGGATTAAAAGAACAACGGAGAGTAACTAGTGAGAGGGAGGTCACACCTTCTTTTACCTCGGCATCAGGAACCCGGTGAAGAGTAAAAAAAACATGTCGTTTTGGGACCTCTTCAGAAACTCTTATGACCAATATTTATGACATATATACGACTGTTGAGGCTTTAAATGGACAGATCGAGTCAAAGAGGAACCTGGATAAAAAAATTGACGAAATAACTCTCCATTAAGCGTACGGTGTGGTTAATGTCTAAAAGTCACATGTTAAGTCACCAAAAATCACATAACTCTCAACACGTCACTAGTGGTATTATGTAAAATCTCGTAAAAGTAACGGGGCTTTCCTAGGGGCATTGGTAATCGTCATTGAGTTGACGAGAGTCAGATGGAGTTGGGGTCTGCTAATCATTAGACGGAAGGTGACACACATAAACGGACAACACCTGCACATTACTCCCACCGTGACACGTCCCACACTGAGACACGTACAGTGAGAGAGTGAATCGGACCGCAGAAATGCCACGTGGGTCCAACGCCACACACAGTCGTGACACAAGGTGACACACTCATATAATGGAAAACAGACAGGTAAGTAGACAGCTACCCATAAACGAAACAAAGGTGAAACCCCCGTAATTTTTGTCATGACGACTCCTGTAAGTCCACGTTCATAAACACACCTATACAGAAGTAAAGTGGTCACAATCTATGGAACCTCACTTTAACGACCCAGTATACCAATGATACAAACTACAAAAAATCTTTGAGGTCTAACAAAAGGTTTCCTTTATAAGGTAAAGTATAAGAGGGGGTGTCATATACTCCCGAGATTAAAGAAACGTAGAACAGGTCATGTACAATAATACAAAAGAACTATTATCGGTAGGACCACCAACATTTCACCATAGAGTGACACCAAAACTAAACGTAAAGGGGTCCCCATAACCCCCTACAGGGACCACCGGGTCGACCATTTCTGAGACAGACGTCACGTCCCCTGGACCCAAGTTAGGGACCCAACCCTTCTAGGGGACCTTTTCCCTTGACAGATGGGTGAGGTCCTAAGACAGTACCTCTTAAGACACTGACATATCAGGTACCCCAGTGTTTCTCAGACCGTACTGACGTGCTGAAAGTAAAGGTGAAAGTGAAGGTTCTTACAACCCGTAGAAAAGAGCAAACAACGGAGAATCATATAGAAGAAGCCTCTTTACAGGTAAGTACAGGAATCTGTTGAAAAATAAACCTAACAAAAAACAACAACAACTTGACATTCAAAAGACATACATAAAACCTAGGATTACAGAACAGTCTATGTACTAAACGTTTTTAACTGGGCAAGACAACCAAAAAGTAAAAGAACTATCACAGGAAACTCCGCGTGTTCAAATAAACTACTTCGGGCTAAACAAAAAAAAGTAAACAAAGGATATGAAATTTTTTTTGACAACGGATTAAAGGCTAGTCTTTCTAAATGGACACAAATGAAGATTCTCAAAATATCAAAATCCACAAACTAGAGAACTAAAAATAGACATCACACTCCACCTCCAGGTGGAAGTAGGAAAAACGTACCTCTGTGGGTCAACAGGGGTGTAGTAGATAACTTTTGTGCTTAGAAGGGATCAACTCACCGGAATCACGGGAACGGCTAACCGGCATCTGCGCACGTGAATGAAGACACGAGAGACAAGACGACCAGACACACGAAGAGGATACGGTCACGACAAAACTAATGATGTCGAGACATCAATTAAAACTTCAACCCTTCATACTCGGGAAGTCGAAACAAGAAAAAGTTCTGACCCCAACGAACGTCGAAGTAAACTTAAAATCTGAGTAAAATAGGTAAAGACACTTCTTCCGTTAACTCTAAAACAATCCCTAACGTAACTTAGAAATCTAGTTAAACCCCTCATAATTGTAGATTTATCAGGATTTCAGAAGATTACATACCTGAACTTACCCTACAGAAGGACAAAAAATCCAGAAGGAACTAAAGAAAGTCGACAAAACATCAAAAGGTACACGTTCGGGATAGAAACGAAAGTATCAAGTAAAAGGTAGGATCAACAAGGTCGTGGTCCACAACTTTTCTGATACGAAAGGGGACAACCTAACAACTAAGATAAATGTCTATTTCTTTTACACATATATGTTACCTTATGATGAGTCGGTAAACGATGTTATATCTACCTGAGATCTCATGATACGATTTACTTTACAGTCTCTTTGTATTTATAAACTAAAGTGAGTATTACACCTCACGTTTCTTGTTTGTCTGTTTTACTTCTTTGGTCCGCTCTTAGGCACGTATCTATCTCTTCTCATCACCAACGGTCTCCACCCCACCCCCACTTTGACCAGTCGCCCTAACTGACGCCTGCACCCGCTTTTGGTTCCAAGACCACTCATGCGATATCGCGTGTCTGCACCTTTATATGTCACCATGTGTACTTCGAACGTGGTACAACATTTGGGCACAATCACGTTTTTTTCTTTCCTTATGCCCTCTCTCTGAAGTGGTAGCAAATGCACCACCCGATGAAGAGACGTAAGACAAGACGAGACATACAGACAGGAATGCGGTCAAGGTGTTCGAAAACTAATAACACCACCATATCATTCAGAACTTTAGTTTCGTCACACTAAGAAGATTTATTAAAAAATCTCATAAGCGATAGGAAACTTAAAGACACATGTAAAATCTTAGTCGAACATTCAAAGGTCCTTTTTTCGGATGTCCTTAAAACTAACTCTAGTTCACTTTAAATACTTATTTAAATTTATGACGTTGGAGTTTAGACACTTTTATCATAAAGAGACGCAAATACATTCACTAGAAATTAGGGAGAGTCGTCACAAAATGTCAAAATCTCATTTCCAGAACGTGTGTAAAAATTTGTAAATAGAGATTCTTAAAGTGAGATTTTAATTTTTCAACACCATTTGTCTGTGTTTTTTAAATCGTAGCATTAGTAAAAATTCCCAAGTCAAGTCGTCACAATTCACACAATCGGTCTTGAAACAGTGGAACTCTTTGACTTTGAGACACGGGAAATTTGTCGTCGAGGGTAAAAGGGGAGGGGACTGGAACCGTTGGTGGTAGACGAAGACAACGACTCAAAACTGCTGAGAACGATGGAGTGTATTCATTTTAGTACAATAAACAGAAAGACATTGACCGACTAAAGTGGATTGTACTAGAGGAGTTTCAAGTAGGTAATATCGTTCATGGTCTCAAACAAAGATAAAATTCCGACCGATTATAAGACAACGTCTACATAGGGTAGAACCAATTGGTAAGTAAGTAACTACCTGTGAACCCAGCGAGGGTAGACAACTGATAACACTTATTTTGACGATATTTGTATCCATATGTAGGTAGAGAAACTTTGGAACAAAAGTCAAACACATATGGGTCTTCACCATAACGACCTGGTATACCATAAAAATTAAAAAACTCTTTAACGGTATGTTAAAGGGTATCACTGACACGTCAAATGTAACGGAGACTGTCATATCTTCCTAAGGGAAAAGAGGTGTCAATGGTCGTAAACAATAAAGAAAAGAATGCCTTTTATCTGCAGGACTGTCCATATTCCCCTGTTGAGTGACACCAAAACTAAACATAAAGGGAGTACTAATTACCGCAACTCGTAGAAAAACTCACGAACAACTGATAAATATATAGAAGAAACCTCTTTAAGACAAGTGTAGAAGACAGGTAGAATTTTAACCCCGACAAACAAAGAACACCAACATCTTCAAGAAATATATAAGACCGAAAAAGGAAAAAAATTTAAGATAAAATAGAAGTGATACCCGACAAACCCTAGGGGTCCACCGAGGCACCATTTCTTAGACGGACGGTTATGTCCTCTGTACCCAAGTCAGAGACCCAGTCCTTCTAGGGGACCTCCTCAGTCACCGTTGGATGAGGTCATAAGAAACGTCCTTTCAGGACACCTGTCTCCTGGGCCCACCCGATGTCAGGCACCCTAGTGTCTCTCAGGTTGTGCTGACTCCCTGACTCGTGTCAGTAGAATCGTGAACCCGAACAATCGAAAAATGTATACCCGAATAAAACATCACCAATCAGATCCAAAACGTAACTTGTAGAAATTGAATAGTATCATATGGAAGTCAGAGAAAATATCATAAATTACATACCCGAAGGGATCACCGAGGGATCCGCTTCTTAAGCGGACGTCACGTCATCTGGACCCAAACTAGGGGACCTCCTCTCGTACCATTGGGTGAGGTCATAAGAACGGACCTCTTAGGACACCTGTCTTCTCAGACCACCCGATGTCAGGCACCCTAACGTTTCTCAGCCTATGCTGACTCA
The DNA here is from genome assembly GCA_006410555.1 of Capra ibex. Lineage (NCBI taxonomy): Eukaryota > Metazoa > Chordata > Mammalia > Artiodactyla > Bovidae > Capra > Capra ibex. Next base: position 3,390,203 of record SJYO01050415.1, read on the forward strand.
CTGATTCGTGTCGTGTCGTGTAAATTACATGTCCCATTCTTGGAGGGTCGCCATAAGAAGGTAAGTAAACGGAGGTCGTCTTCTAAAGACTCAGGAAATGCAGACGGAGTTCCAGAGTTCAAGTCGGTGACTCTCTCCTCCCCACTCACTCATCCGGGATTTATTATTTTGACACTAAAGTGTCAAGTATATCGTCTTAATATTCTAAACTCGTTTAGCATAACTCTAGACTTTTCGTGTACATCAGAATAAAAAGACCAAGTACCAAGTTCACCTATTTTCTCACTCCCTCTAGACTCATATTTTCTCTGACCACTTCTAACCCGATATTAATCATCCTCCGACGATCATAGTTAAATTACAGTCACTACTCTTCTAAGTTGAATGACAGAATACATTCTTCGTTCTTCCTAGGATAACCTTTAGGAACCAGAGGATTTGGGATCGTCTTGATTCGAGACATGGACGACCGTAAGAAGACTTATACTTCTGAAACAGGACAAAGTTGGTTTCGGCGGAAGAGAGAATTCTATGATGAAAGGTCGTGACTTCGCAAGTGATCGGTCGAAACTCAACCCTAGTAATTCTGAACGTATCGACGAAATCCGAGTCTCGCGTAGAGACGTGAAGAGGAAAATTCCTAGATAGAGACCTGTTCGTGCCGGACAAGAGACCGTCGATTCAATAGAAGAGACAACAGATTTCTTAAAACCAGTTGGACAAGTCTTTACACCTTCGTTGAAGTGACTAAAAGAAAGAGTCTACAACTTTAATATTGGTGAATTTTCCCTACCATTATGGACATACCATGAACCTACTCATTCTAAATAAGTCACATGAACCTATGAATACAAATTAGAGGGACTCGCGATACTTGACTCGGCATACACTAAGTCAAAGAAATAACACAAACGAATCTCACGGAAGTTCTTTTGGGAACCCGACACGTTATGAAATGTCCAAATCGACGTAACTAAACCCTCCCTTCTCTCTCATTTGCGCTTGGACTGTAAAGGGCTCACGATCAAGTCACGTTTGGAGGGTAGACAATCTACCCTTTTCTGGTTCGGACTGAGCCGCAGGCGAAAGCGTAGAATCTATGCTAGCCCAAATTTGAGTGAAGGGACAACATTCTAACTGTCCCCCAAGACCATGTTGCCCCAAAAGGTCCACAGCGATCGCCATTTCTTGGACGGACGGTCACGTCCTCCACGTCCTCTGCACCCAAACTAGGGACCCAGCCCTTCTAGGGGACCTCTTCCCGTGTCGTTGGGGGACGTCATAAGAACGGACCTCTTAGGGTACCTGTCTCCTCGGACCACCCGATGTCAGGTGCCCCAGCGTTTCTCAGCCTGTGCTGACTTCCCCGAATCGTGGCGTGCACGACCATACATCTCCCTTCTTTACTTGCCTACCTGACGTCTTCTGATGTTGGAATCCCAGAAAACAAAACAAAGTCATTTGAGGATTCTCTTCACCTTAGTGCCAACCACACATTGCCGTCATGACACGGACTAAACCGGAAATCTTTTCGTGCTTTGAGTACATGACTAAGAAGTCATGTTTTTGACCCTTCGTCGTTTTAGAAAGCGGTCGGCTAAACCTTTTCAGAAACTTCGTCTAACTCAGAACGAATACCAGTGAATAAAAGAAAGGACCTTTGACCGAAAGTCCGAGAAGAGTGGGGACTCCACACCTCTGGTTCAGGCAAGTACAACTGATTACAGACGGGTAAATGGTTCTTGCAAACTCTCGTTTGAACTTTGGACAAAAACAAAAGAGAACAATCCCTCGTTCTGGATGGGGTTTTACACTGCCGAAGAAACTCGGGTGTCGGCGAAAGAGAAACGAGTGTTACGACACCGCGTCCTTGACTCCGTCCGAGTCGGCCCTCCAAGAGTGGACACACCGGCGTCCGCCCCGCAGAGGACCCCACCATCCATCACTGCCCCGACCCGACCTCGTCCCGTAGGGAAGTGAGTGTGGCGTCCCTGCGACCAACCGCACCGACCCTCCGTTCCTAAAAAGGGAAAGACACCCCGAAAGGGTGAAGAACAGATCGAACCCAAAGTAATGTACCGTCGACCTAAGGTTCTCGTTCGGAAGGTCCGTCCCCTGTGTGTCGACAGACATCGAGAGAATGCCAAATCGGACCCTTCACTGAACGACAGTAGGGGAGGTATAAGACACCCAGTCATTGTCCTCAGTCCCGATCCTCTCCCCGGCAACGTCTCTTCGGACACCCTACCTGACGTAACAACCCTGACAGAAGTCTTTGTACCTTAGGAACGGGACCTCTCGAACTCGGGGTGGGGTCCGGCAGAGTCAGTCTTAGACTTTGTCACTCCGCTCCGCGAGACTCCCTCAGGGCGCACACGACACGAGTCGCGAGACCGACGAAGACCGGACACGCTACACCATAGGGCACACGTTCCGGTGAGGGTGCGGTATGGCTATTCTCTTCAACTTTTATTAAATTCGCGAAAAAAAAAAAAGGGGTCTTCTCTTCAACTTTTATTAAATTCACGAAAAGAAAAAAAAGGATCTTGTGTCAGGAGACATTTTTAAAGGGCAAAGACGTGAGTGACTACAACCCACGATAACAAAAATACTAAAATTTTCATACCAATTAAGGGTCACACTTGGTCCAGAAGACACTATCGACTCGTAATCTGAGGTGATCAATGACTTAACTTGGTAACTTTTACCGTGGTCACGACAACTTACAATAGGTACCGTCAGTCTTAACACTAGGATATCTAGTTAATGTGTAGGAACAATTCTTAAGTCTTTTTGTACACTAGCACGTGGATTTGTCTAAATTTTGTCTAAGTTGGGCTTTTCATCGGATTTGTAAAAATTTCCTCTTTAAAAAATTTTTACACCTCGGTATAAATCTTATGGAACTTACTTATGTCAAATGAAGAGACGTTTAATGAAATAAATCTTTCCGGATTCCGTCTTGGGGTAGACTAAAACTTGGTACATTTTTATATCCTGCAAATGAAGCAGCAAAAGTTTTATTCTCGTGTGTCTAAATGAGAACCTTGATGAAGTTCGGTAACCTTAATTAACACATACTCTCACCATATCGAGTACTTCACGACTTGGTACTCTGACTCGTCCTCGAAGAGGGCACGTCAACCGAGAGGAACAGGGGTCCAAGGGTTAGGTACCTAAGTTGGTTGACACCTAGCTTTTATAGACCCTTTTTTAAGGTCTTTCAAGGTTTTTCGTTTTGAACTTAAACGGTGAGGGACCGTTGACAAACGTATCGCAAATCTAACATAATTCATAATATTTATTAGAGCTCTACCAAACTTCACATACCCACTCCGACACAAATTAAAACACGTAGAAGACACTCCCTGACCTCGCAGGCACCGAAACCCATAGGTGCTTCCCCACGGCACAGGACCTTGATCAGGGGCACCTGCCATGACTCCCTGCCGATACGGACATTCTCCACCTCTATACGGTCCCGGAGGAAAGGATTTCTAAGACACATCATCTAGAGACTACCCTGAAACCTTAGATAAAAATGACGTACGTACAAGGTCCTCGAAGAATCTTAACCTGTAAGTACCCAGGGTAGCGTCTGGACGACTTAGGTATAGACCCTACCCTCCGATAGACCCATAGACCCAAAATTGTCCAAAGGTCCACTAAGAATGTACAAAGTACGATTTCGAATGCTTAAAATACACCACATGTTAAAACTCTAAAAAAATCATTTGACTGTCTCAACACATCGATAGTGACTTTAGGTTAAAACATTGTAAAGATAGGGGGATTTGTAAGACAGACGAATGTCAGTTAGGGACGAGTCAGGGCGACTGGACGACGGGACCTGACCACAAGAGACCTTTAAAGGACATTTACTTTAGTAAGTTATACGTGAAAACGTAAACCGAAGGAAGAAAATCCAAATAGGTGTAACTCCGACAACAAGGAGGAATAACGATTCATCATAAGGTAACACACTTAAATGGCGTAGAACAACTACGTAGTCCACCACCTGTGAACCCGACAAAAACGAAATTCCGTCAATGCTTACCCGATGACACTTGTAAATACGTATCCAAGAACACACCCGTACACAAAGGTGCACCGTCAAGAAACAAACTGGAAAATCCTTAGACTGTCTGAGAAGGTCTCACCGACATGCAAGGTCGGTTACCTAACCCCACCCCCCGTACGGTTAAGACGCTGTAGGAGTTTTGGGGACCGCAGCAGTCGGCATGCTCAAATACCGATAAGGTCATCTACCGCTCACCGCAGAATCGCACCAAAATTAAACGCAAAGAGGCCACTGACTACCACAACTCATAGAAGAGTACACGAAGTACAGTTAAGTATATACAAGAAACCACTTTACAGATGAGTATAGAAACGGGTAAACAAATAGACCAAAAAGTCAACCCAACAGACAACAGAATAACTCAACATGTGACTTAAGGGACACATAAGACCTATACGCTAAACTATAAAAGAGGGTTATACACTCAACAGGAAAGTAAAAGAATACCACAAAAAATTTCTCGTTCATAAAGTCTAAAACTAACTCAGGTCAAATAGTTCCAAAAAGAAGATAACTAGTACGAAAACTACAGTATACATCTTTCTAGAAACGGATCAAGTGCCAGTGACTCTAAAAAGAGGACACACAAGTAGACCCTCAAAATATCAGAGTCGAGAATGTATACAAAGACGAGGGAAGACTCAATTATAACCCCACATCACGCTTCATGTCCACGTTCAAGACACCAAAAAAAGTTCTCGGTGAACATGTAAGTCACTAGAATCGTGGTAAACAACTTTTCCGGCAAGAAAGAGGGGTGACTTAAGGGAACCGTTTTAGTTGACCGACATTTACATTTCCCCGTAAAGATCTAACTGAATATACAGACGGTAATAGGGTCAATGCATGTCGAAATACCACTGCAAAACTTTAGACCATCACCTACAAGAAGGTTAAACAAGAAAAAGTTTCAGTAAAACCGTCATCGTCCAGGAACATAGAGGTAGGTCTAAAAATCCTAGTCGAAGAGCTAAAGACGTTTTGTCAGGAGACAAAAACTTAGGACTATAAAAAGCAAGTCCTCAGAAACACTGAAGAGTCTCTCTTTCACTGTGACTGAGACGAGAAACTATCCAATACTACTTACTGAGGACTCTCTGCGAACGACACGACCGGAGAGAGGTCGAATCCGCATGCCGTCCAACTCGTCGATTACTCTTGTGTTCGGTTCCGGTCGAGGTCTTGTCACTATCGACCCCACAAAGGGAAGTGGACCTACAGAGTGGTCATCGACCGTGAGGTATTCACGAATTATCCCCATTCTCTCGTAGACGTTATTTCCTGTTCAACTCCTATTACCGAAATAGAAGAGACAAGAAAAACTCGGAAGGAATACAATTTCGGCGGGACACGTCGGTACTCAACACTTCGCCGGGCCGGTCAAGGCCAAGGGGGAAGTAACTCAATGGTCGTCGAAGTACCAAAATAGTCTAAAAAAAAAAAAAAAAGTGGACAAGAACGGATTCGGACATTGTGTAATAGTGAGTTTCGTCTCTACGAAAATAGAAAAGTCTTCGAACGGTCTCCTTTGACCATAAAGGGAAGGAGTTAAATTGAATCTCCTTGTGAAATAGACACAGAACGTCTCCTACCGACAAGTAGAAAATTACAAAATTTACACATCAAGAAAACTTGTCCGACGGAAGGTCTGTCATCAAAAATAGAAGGAAGGGAAAGTAGTCCCGAGAAACCCGGTCTAAACGAATTTGGGTCGAATACAAACAAACTCGTAAACTGATATCCGTCCCATAGGAAGATCCGGGATTATCTAGACGTTTTTACCTATTTTGCACCAAGACCGGGAGTGCCTCAAATACGAGATGAGTCTCTCTGACGTCTTGCCTCGTCTGTCCTCTCTCCTCCTAGAGCCCCAGCTTACCTCACGACCAAGGGTTTCTTAGACGTACGTAGTCTTCCGTGGCAACGTACGAAATTTTGGGTCTAGAACTGAAAGTCTTAAATTAGGAATCTTCAGAGAACGTACCAAATTGGTAGTCGGAACGACCCATTTCTTGTCCGGGGAATAGGACCACTGAGTCAAACGGCGGTGACTAAAACGCTCCTAGTTTAACAAACTACCTGTAAGACAAAAGGGAACCTTTTTTCCCGACATATACATTACTTACTTGGTTCTCACTGTATACGTCATTGCGATAAAATTCCTGCAATAGACAATAAAGTATAAAATAAGAAGTTCCCCTCGAATTGTACAAGAGACAGTGGGTCACCGGACAACTTTCACCCTAAAAAAAAAAAAAAGAGGTCGTAACACTCTACAAAAAAGAGGTGGAAACGAATCATGAAGCAGACTTCCTCCGTCACCGTCTCCTAAACTTTGTCACCAAGATACTCGACGGAGGGAACAGGGGGAGACATGGTACCCTTTGGGAGCAGAAATCGTCCCAGAGACCGTCTACGGGACCGACCGAGTCACCCGTCACGAACAGACCTCCGGAGTCCCTGAGGTACTCCCTACACATCAAACTCGCGGACAACACTCTGAAAACAAAGAAACAAAAATTAGATTGGGCGTGGGTACGTTTTAACCAAAGAGGTACGGTCATGGTCTTATTGGGACCGGTCTCGAGTTCTTTTTGGACCATTGACTGGATTTTAATTTGCGTACTTGAGAGAGACGGGAAACGTAATGTCAAAAAATAATCCGTAAGAACTAAAAAAAAGGGGGGGAATCCTTTTCCGACCCTTCATCCGTGACTTCAGTAATAGGATCCGTATCTCTCTCCTACCTACTCGCCCCTTACCACTGACGATTATTCGTATCCTCCCCGGTCACGTCCAAAAGGACCCAGGTTCTAAAGAAAAAATTGGATCGATATTTCTAAGGAACTGTAATAGTCAGGGACCGAAGTAGGTTCCATAGGGTCAATACCAGGACTAAACTGTACTTGGACCACGGACATTAGGAAACCGAACCGACTTTTAAGAGAAATTACCGGAGTGACTCGGAGGGTTCACCTCTTACACCACATAAATATAGGGACCGTGGAAAGTCTAATAGCCGCTAGTGTGATCGGTGCTCGTTCCCGTGACGGATTTCAACCAAAAATAAGACTGAATTTTTAATCTACAGAACTTTGGAATTTAACAAAAGAGACGACCAAAATAGAAGGACGACCCATCCTTGTCATACCCTCACTCGAAATTCTCAGAGGACTCTTTCGTATACACATGTCTATCATCTCTTCTCATGACACCCAGAAAGTTTTAGTACTTGAGGAATCTTCAAAAAATTCAAACGTAAATAGACCTGGAGTTTCTCAGATAAAGACAGGTTTTTTACTTCGGAAAGTTTATATATCTTGTCATGTCTTTTACTATACCGTTTGTAGACACACGGACAGTGGTTCTACTTTACAGATTGTATTTGTGGGACGGACACCCAAATAGACGCGAACATGAATGTACGCAGAGGTACTAAACACCCATAATTTTTACTTATCTATCTTACATAGGTAAAGAAACATTGAACGAAAACCAACAAAAGCAAAAATTAAGTCTCAACACAAAAACTCTATATAGACACGTTTAGGTCGGAGAAATAAAATCTCTATTGACAAAACATCACAGGGGAACTAGACACCTATTCATATCAAGTCAAAGAAATGGGTAAACGTGTCACTCCCTGTCAATTAATTCCATGGACAAACAAGAGATTGACAGCAATCGCGAAACCCTCCTCACGACAACTGAAAGAACGCACACCTAGAGTGTAGACCGTCGAAAAGAATCGTAAAGAATCAAGAGCGGTAAACAGCTAAGCGGACGGAAGGAGTACGTCCATTAGTATGATGTCACCACAGAGAAGGGAAGAACAGGAACATAGAAAACAGAGAAAGAGTGGTACAATCCAACGATCCCGACGGTATCGTTCCGTGGTGGTTGACTCGCCGAATCTGTCGTCAAATAATGTCAAGGTCTCCGACCTCCAAATACTAGTTCTACAGGTGCCCCAACGAAAGAAGACTGGGAGCGGGGAACCGAATACCTACCAGACACAGAAATGTACCGGAAGGGACACACACACGCGCGACCAGGGTGAACCGTATGCCTGTGATGAGTACAACCTGATCCCGGGTACGATTACTGGACTAAAATGGAATCACTGGGGGAAGTGGCGGGGCTGAGGTTTCTGTTAGTATAATTCCCAATGACCCGCAAGTCTGAAGGTGTACCCTGAATCCTCCCGGTGCGAGGTCGGAAATTGTGACACGACAGAGTCGACCGAGTGTGTGGTGACTTGCCTTCATCAATGTCGCCCACAGGAACTAAACAAGGACTGGTGTCTCCCTAAAATTCCCCTTACAAGCATTTGAAAGCGGAAACTTTCACGAGTAACGACACTGAACATCTACGAAAGGGACCCGAGCTCTTCCAGGAGAGTCTCGGCAGAAACGAGACTCCTCACCTCCGACCTCTGAAAGGTTTGGTTACTCCCGGACGAAAGTAGTCAATCTCGAGTCTTTTGAACTTATGGACCGAGAGGAGTGTCGTCCCAGGTCTCTCTACTGGACCCGGGGCAGGTTCCCGATTAAACCTTTCTCGTTGAACTCCGGTACCTCCGCCACATGCCTGCCCAGTTTAAGATCGTTCATTTACCGTAACCCCATCCCACACCCACCACGCTACCACCACGAAAAGAGCTCACAGGGCTCCGCCCTCCGAGGAACAGCCAGGCGAACGCGGCACGACACACACCGGAACACGAGTCTTCGAATCGAAGAGAGGTTCAATGGGACGGTGGTGATTAGAAAAAAGACGGATTTGTGGTACCAACAAAAGACGGCTCACGAAAAAAAAAAAAAAAAAAACCGTGCAAACAGGAGGGAAAGGAAGACAAACCCAAATATATCAAGAAAGGATCCAAAAACTCAACCTGTGAGAGCGCTTGCTAAAAGGTAATAAAAACAAAAGATCATATACGTAAAAGTGTTGAAATAACTCTATGTTAAATATATATCAAGTAGATAAACTTCATATGTCAAGAAAATCATAAAAGTCTTAACACGTCGGTAGTAGTGGTAGTCGAATTGGGGGTTTTCTTCGAGGTACGGAGGGCAGAAGAGAGGGTGGGCGGCTGGTTCAGAGGGTCGTAATTCGTCAGATGAAGGACGTATCTCAACGGACAGGGTCCAAGACGAAACGACAGGGTGTTCAGAAAATTAGGCATCTTCTTTAATAAAAAAAATAGGAGAATACGACAAAGAAAGAATTTTTTAGTGAAGGTGTAAGTGTATCCTTCCGAAAACGATTAAATCATAAGCCCTAAGTACCGATATCTTATAGATCACTTTTGTAATAAGAATCTAGAAAACCACTTCAACCGTTAATGTAAAGGAATCTACTAGGCTGTGTTTACGTATGAAAATAGTCGAGACAGAATTCATCATACCTTTACTCTAGAGGACTTCATTTACTTGATTGAGAGGGAGTTTACTAGAGGACCCCTGACGAAAAAAAGATATTCAATCAACCTAACTTTGGTGTAACTTAGAAGGTAGTTAGCGAAGGTCAAGAAGGTAAGAAAAGATTGGGGTGTGAGTAATGGCATAAGTGAGTGGAACTATGCGTGTAAAATATTCGTATTTTCAAATATTTCCACCTTCTACTACGAAAAGAAAAGGGGTTGAACAATAAAACTTTTTAAAGTCAGGGTGTCTTCTGAATTTCTTGTCCTGACGGTTGTGGATACAAGTAAGGGGAGTGGATCTAGGTCGGTTAATTACAAAACAGTATAAACTTGAGAGAAGGAAGAGTGCGGGAATGGAGAGAGTACATATTAAAAAGGACTCGTTAAATTTTCAATTCCACATGCATAGGCGTCATAGACAGTCTAACATGACACAACCACGGGACGGGAACTACCCACCAAAAGGGCACACACAACATTGAAAACTGACGCTCGAGTACCCGCGGTCTCATCCTCCACGTCCGGACGTCGACGTCTCGAGTCCTCTCCGGAAAAAAGAGACGTGGTACTCCTCTGGTCGGAGGAGGGGTGGGAGTGAAAGAGAAAAGTCAAGAGAACCAAAGACCACGAACCCCTAAAGGTCAAGAAAGAAAAACAAGAGGTCATTATAGTCCATAAACGTCGTTATCCCAAAAGACCAAATAGTATAATGACATTGACCTTCAAGGGGACCAAAACTAAAAGTGTTAACTCTCTGAGCCGTGAAATCTAGTAAAAATTCCGAATCCAAATAAGACACTTGAAAATCGTTCACTGAGTTCAACAGTGGAAAGAGTGTCAAATTGTCTAGGGTCTTAGAAGCGAAGGTCGAATAACAATTAGGGCTAATGTTTTTAGAATGCCCAATAAAAAAGAATTACCAACCCCCAACCTCTTCCCTACCTCACCACCTTTCGTCGTCCTTCCTGTCACTTCGACAATTCGACATCTTCGAGGTTCACACAGGACAAAACGAATTAGAAGGTCAAGAATCCCCGTAGTCGTGTAGTCGTAAATTTACACAGTCTTACCAACGGAAAAGTCACACGAGTTCGTCCTCGTTTCAATAGTGTAAAATTCTTAGTACCAAGTGAGGAGACGACTCCAATATCAAACCTCCTAAATACTGAAAAAATTGCAAAAGAAAAAAATCCGTCCTAGAATAAAAGTTGTTGTCTACCTTTGTCGACACAGACCTCGTACAGGGGGAGACGAAGAGTACTTTAAATGATCGTTTATTACCGAACCCTTGAGACTTTCGATTCTCTTTGGGGAAAACTGTTTGGAACCGAACCAACACTTTGTGAGTCAAAAGAATTTGGAAGGGACATTAAAAATCAAACGTGTAAACGTCGACGAGGAACATTGGATCGTAGAAAAAAAAAGGGAAAAGACAACCAGGTGAACTGGATGGAGAAAAGGGGGTCTAATGGGTACACCTACTAGAGTTAGGACTATAATGTACATTACGGTTCTTACGGACAGGCTCCCTTCCTTCCCCCACATAAATCTGTGACAACCAAATCTTCAAAGCTGTTTGTAAAGACCATGGACTAATTCAAATCAAAATCTTAATCTTCCATTTGAAAAAACACTAACTCTCTTGAGATATCGTAAAACTAAAAAGAAGAGATATCAGTCACTAATCTGATTTACCTTAACAGACTCCTTGAAAACAAATCTAAACGTCCTTCAACATTTTTATCATCACTAGGGTATGTGGAAGTATGTCAACGGGCGTCACCACATATAGAATACATCGACACCGTAATATAGTTTTACTCCTGTAGACGAAACCATGGAAACCCTGCCGGGTGTCTGGAATAAGTGTAAAGTGGCAAACTGTACGCGGTACCCACCCACCCACCCACCCACACACACACACACACACACACCAATATAGTGTACACAGTCGACCTCACGAGTAGTGGTGTTAGTTCGGTATCTTACAAGGCAGTGGTGACTCAAGAGATTATGAGGGGAAATAACAGTGTGAGGTGGTGGTGGGGCGGGGTAAGGAATCACAGACCGTTGACACGGCTGAACAGGAGACAGAGACATAAAACCACTAAAACAATGACGACATATTTACTTAGTGTGTCCATGTATTGAAAATCCTAATTGAGAAATGTAAGTCGTATCAAGGGAAAGGTCCAACACAAATAGTCATTAAGTAAGGACAAAAACAACAATAACAACAACAACGCATCATAAGGTGGCGTTGAACAAATTGGGCGAACTCCTTGAAGGTTTTTTTATGAACAAGACGACCATATCAGTGTAGTGACGTTGGTGGTGATGGATGGGCTTTGTGCAGAAAAATGAGACGAACAATAGTGGTGTAAAGAAAAGAAAAGTAGAGCGGTGCGTCAGAATAAAAAACTACGTAGAGTTTCATTTACGTCAATAGACGTACGAAGGGAGACTTATAAAGTTGCACGTATGGTAATCGACCAAAATCACAAACAAGTGTCAAAGGGAACCGCACTTTAAGATGTGTCTCACTCTACGTATGTACACTTCATATATACAAGTGACTCAAAACTGTCACATATGTGTCCTTGTTGTGTTTGGAGGTGGTTCTATTTTTTAATATGGTGAGACGGTCGGAGTCGAACACCCAGTCCTGAATGTTACTCCGGGTTCGTAATCAGCAAACGCTTCCAGGGGTCGAAACTCCTCCGACCAAGACTGCATACGGGAACATTTCTCAGGAACCACTGAACTGTTCGGCGGAAGTCCGGTCGTTCGTACAAATTCCACTCCGGTCCAGAAGACTAGAGTGTATACACTCGTTAAAGGAGTAAGGACGTTCCGGTGGAGGTAGGAGTTCGTCTGCCTGGGTGGTCTCCGTCGTGTCAACTCTCTTGACACGGCACTTGTAGGTATATTGGTGGTCGGTCTGAGGTGCTAGTTGTAAAGGGATGGAAACGAAATAGTACTTGAGTAGTCACGTCAGGTAAAATAACAAGACTACGTAAAGTGGTTTACGTCCCAAAACAAAAATAAAGATAACCTCATATCAACTAAATATTACACGATCAAAATTCATATGTCGTTTCACTTAGTCAATATGTATATGGATATGTATATGTGAAAAGTGAAGGTACGTAACCTCTTCCTTTACCGTTGGGTGAGGTCACAAGAACGGATCTCTTAGGGTCCCTACCCCCTCGGACCACCCGACGGCAGACACCCCAGCGTGTCTCAGCCTGCGCTGACTTCGCTGAACCGTCGTCGTCGTCGTCGTGTGTATATATGCGACCAAACAAAAAAAAAAATCTAAAAAAAGGGGTATATCCGGTAACGTCCCATAACTCACTTCAAGGGAGACGATGTCTCGTCCACGAACGATCAATAGAGAAAACACATACCATCACACATACAGTCGGGGTCAGAGGGTCAAATAGGGAGGGCAAGGGTAGGGCACCATTGGTGTTCAAGTAAAAGATGTAGGCACTGAGACGACGAGAAAACATTTATTCCAATTTGCGTCAAAATTAGAGAGGTACTAAGACGAGGAAACACCGTGGTCGAAAATTTTAATTCCGTCTCAACCACTGGGTACACTTTTACTCCCCTTAGACTCGGACGTCTACCCTTTTCGTAAAAGCAAACGACGGCAGTCCCGATTCTGTGTACACAAGGGTTCCGGCCTACAGGGTGGTGACGAGGTGCTCCGTACGCACGACCCCTACTTCCGCCTTGGAGGGAGGGCTCCTTCGCGTGGAGAGAATGTCGGGGCGAGGTCCAGCCGATCACCGGAAGGACTTGGACACAAGCATCTAGGGCCTCCTTTAGCGCTCCGAAAGAGAGTGACGGGTAGGGTCGAAAATGTTGATTTAATCAAGTCCACCCACCGATGTTGGAATTGTAATTTGTGGCTAATAGATCTATATGTACATTTTACCCTTGGCTCCCAGTCTTTTCTTAATATAACAGGTTGAACTCCTGAGGTCGACCTCTCTCCTTTTGACATCGGCAGTTCCGTCGATGGAAACCCGGACCTCCAGAAGGGCAAGAAACGGAGACATTAAGGGTAGTGTCCCTACGGAGCACGTTTTGCGTTCCCCGTATAACTTATTCGTCTGAACTGAGTGTCTTTGCCTCTAAAGGGAGTACGGGAGTCTACTATGGAAAAGTAAAGAACGCAACTCTACTGGACAGTGTAAAAGTTCTTTTAGACCTGAGGTCTCCATAAAGAAGACCCCAAAGACCTAGACAGACCCCGAGCACCCGAGGACAAGTCCGGCATCGGAGACGACATCGCAGCAGGTGACCGAACAGACCGAGCAGGACCATCGAGTGTAAGAAGACAATCCAAGGAAAGTCACCGGTCACAGGAGGGTTCGGGTCCCGTTTTGAACCGAAACGAACCTAATTCAGACACAGAGGAGGAAGGAGAGAGTCCAAACGAGGTGGGAAGGGAGGACCGACTGTCAGCGGAACACGAGGCAGACGTGAGTCGTCCTGGTGCACCAAGGAAGACCCGAACCCCAGGGACCACCTCTGCCGTCACGGGTACACCTCTTATTAGCCGGACGACACACAAAGTCTCCGTGTCGCAAAAGTACCCGCGCAGAAACGGAAGGTCCCACACTTCCCAGAACAATTGGCATAACTAGGTTTTTACACCAAGGACCAAACTCCTTCCTTTGCTTTTGGGTCGTTCACAACACTCGCCGTCCCCTGAAAGTCCCAGACCAAGACCTGAAGGTCGGGGCCAGGACGACCCCGTGGACTGGGGGGTCACGGAAGGACTACGGGACCGACAGGAAGGTGGAACGACCGGAGGCACTCGGACCCCTGTTCGACCCACGACCGAACCCCGGGGACCAGAGTCTAGGACCCGTCTCTCTTTCACACCCCTCCCGTGTCACCTCGGCCGTGCCTCTAGGGACCCCCGAAGAGCCCAGAATACGACCCGAAAGTCGGGACTGAGACTGGAGACTCAGCGCGCACAGATTAATTTCCAGATCTTGGTAACGAGAGAAGAAACTCTTCATTAAGCGTTAGAGGGCCAGTCCGCATCGTCGCAGGACGCGCAGGGACCGGCAGGGGACGCAGACGCAGGACACTGCCGCGATGGTGTAGCGCGGGACCAAGGAGAGGACTATTTGAGGGGACCCCCGACCGGGGTGGAGAAGTGCACCTGGCAGTGCAGAGGACCTCGCCCTCTGGTCGAGAACCGCTACCAGAACCGAAAGTGACGGGGCAGACGACCTGCCAGAGTCGGGAGGACGAGAGAGTATGCACCGGAAAGCATCACCAGTTCAGCCTTGCTCTCTCGGGCTCAGAGAAGGGCCAGACTAGACACATCGAGAGAACAAAGTCTTCCCATCATTTCCTCCTCCCGCAGGCCTACTCGGACGAGGAGACTAGCAGGGCGAAGGGTCTCGTTTTCGTCTCTCTTCCGACTCCGCCGCCGTCCCGCCCCAGGAGCGCGTAGACGCCCTGACGGCAGGGTCCTCCCCGGGACCCGACGCCACCACGGTCCTCTCCCACCCGTTCACACCCTCGCAGCGAACCCGAGAAGGGGTGACGAAGGTGCAGCCACAAAAGATGTCCTCGACAAAGAGACCGAACTTGCTTGCCGTCGCGACCGATTGTCCTCACTTCCGGGAACCACACATGAGGCAGCCGAAAGGGCCGGGGAGTGGACGCCAACCTCTCAAAGCGGGAAACACACGTCTTGGTCCCGGGACTAAAGTCCGAGAACCACAGAGAACCCCTTCTTGAACCAGGAGTGTGAACGGTACGGGACCCGGGCGACGTCCGGGTGAAAGGAGAACCCTTCCGACACCCGAAGTACTACCGTGCCGGCGAGGGCGACGCCCCTCTCGGAAAGGAGATGCGTGTCTCGGTCTCCGTGACACCTGTGTCGTCGACGGTGGACCGCGGTCTTTCGGGAACGAAGACCGGACACCCCTCTGTGAAGACGACCTTTCCGCACCTTTACTGCGAGTACTGGAGAAGTTCACTCGAACCTCTGTTTCCTGGAACTAAAATGTCTTCTTTTCGTCGCATTTGTGCAACAGGTATCCCCACCAATAACGGGAAGGATCGCTTGACTCGAACGGGACCCTCTCAGCCGGAGCAGAGAACTGACGTGCACAGGAGCTTCCTGGTCTACCCCAGAGAGCATAGTGTTCGAAACTCCTTTAGTTCTTCTCAAAGACGGGGCCAGAAAGGAGTCATGTCTGTAAAAAGAACCTTAACTGGGGCTTGGTAAGGCCTCGCGAGTCTTAGATCTAGGTAGGAACGACTCGACCGTCCAATATAAATACACATTAGTCCTGATAAACAACGAAATCTTTTAAGACTCCCGACGTCGGTAAAGTCGATGATTATCGACCACCAATAAAAATATCCAGGGGGAATGGTAAAGTGAAGTTTTCGGAAAAAATTTTTTTATAGACAAACTTTATCTTCCTAGGTATCCTGACAGGACCGACAGGTCACTAATTCTGAAGGGTGGTAGTCGCGTCCCTTGACTCTAGGGTACACGGTGCACCGGTCATTGTCTTTCTTTCTCTTCCTAGGTACTTCTACCCGGTCTTAGAAGCAGGAGTCGCCAGCCGCGTCAACCTCCAACTGACACTTCCTGCCAGATGAAGGCACCCAGTGTCACCGACATTACACGCAAGCGCACGATAAGCCGCCGAGACCAGTCTCCGGAACCTTTCTCCGCGACCCGACTCGTCGGGAAGGAAAGACTACTGCCCGACGAGCAGTCAAGATCGTTACCAATACCGGTCCCGTCTCGAGTTTCGGTCCATCTGTCAAGAAAGGCTACAGCCGCAATTGGAAAGACCCAATTTCTTATTTCCGTCCCACCCGTGGGATTACTCTTGCCCCTGACACAGGGACATGTCTGAATTTCCCCGGCCTCAAGGGTACATCGCGCTCCCTCCTCCTTAGTGGTACAAGAATAGAGTACCTTCTCTGGAAATTATGGTCACTCAAGTCGGCAGGTGAAACCCCTAAGGGAACTCTTCGTCGATCTTTTGGGTCTCGAGAGACCGAGACCGGTAGGAGAACGGTCTTTTTCTCCCGGTCGAAAGGAAGGGGCCTCGTAAACAGGTCAGGGCACCGAAGAAGGCCAAGTCAATGAACCGAACAACCTTGAGTTCTGCACCCCAAGAACAGTACTACGGCAAAGAGGAATCTCAGTTGCGAGAGAGAAAAGAAAGTCTAAGCAAGTCTCAGAGGACCACAAAAGGAAGTAAGTCTTAGGCTACCGAGGTCCCAGAGACTTTTTAAGGTAAAACGGTCGGAGGAGGAGGTAGAGGGGTGAGGAGACTGAGGAAACATTGGGTTTACGAAGACAAAGAAAAGCCCCGTTCGTCTAAAGACTAGATTTGTCTAAGACCACCCAATAAGGTCATGTTTATCTCAACCGCTATCTCAAGACAAACGAGTCGTTCTTAGTGGTCCAAACTAGTTATGGACCTCTAAAAAAATTTTCCTAAAAGCAACCCTTTCACAGCTAAAATAAAAAATTAAAAAACTGAGACGGCGTGTCGAACACCCTAGAATCAAGGGGTGGGTCCCTAACTTGGACCCGGAAGTCGTTCCTTTCGTCCCTCAGGACTGGTGACCTGGTGGTCTCTTTTGGGGGAAAATTTACTAAATTAAACCAGGAACTGACTCTCCCGGGACTCTGATCTTCGGAAGGGAATCGGGGTCTCCAACCGACTAAGTCCCGTAGCTCCATCGAAGTAAGGAATAGTAAGGAGACCCAGAGACAGTCAAAACTTGGAAGATCAAGTTCAAGGTCTCAGTCTTCAGAGTCCTTCATCCTAACTTTTATTGAAATGTCCTCGTTTACTTTTGAAGTATTTGTTCCCTAAGTAGTGGGGTCCGGAGTCCTGCCAGTAGGTGTCGACGAGACGCTCCTTCCGCCACGACAGACGAACGGAACCCTTGACTCCCAATCGGAACGCAACGCACAACCCCACCCCCGCCCGTCTCGGTGACAGCCGCGGAGTCGTGCGCACCCAGGGCTTCCCGTCTCGGAAACAAGCACACAGACCAAGACATTTAGGAGACTTTGAACTGGACGGACGGGAGGAAAGGAAAGAGACGTCCTCCCATACCTGGACCACCATCGGCCCCGGCAGGGGAATCCACCCGACGAGAGTCGTCCCCACGCGTCGAAAAAGGACAAAACCGAAGAGTCACCGGCACAACGTTCCCCGTAAGACTCTTATCGTGGCGTCTTTGTCACTGCGGGTCCCTAATAAAGAGGTATGGACGACCGGGTCGTCGTGGCGTTCGTCCTCTCCGATGCCCTTCCTTTCGTCGGTTCCGGAGTGCGTTCTCACTCTCCACGCCGACGTCAATCCCCTCAGCCTCGGGACAGCCTGCTACCCCCAGGGTCGGGAAGCGCACATGAAGAGCAGTGCGACGAAACCTGCCTTTGCAAATCTGACTCAAACTATTACAGATTCTGCAACTTTCACTTCCACTGTAATGAGTCACAGGTCGAGAAACACCGGGGTACCCGACTGAAAGGTACCCTAAGAGGTCCGGTCCTATGACCTCACCCATCGCAAGGGAAGAGGTCACGTAGAAAGGTCGGGTTCCCAGCTTGGGTCCAGAGGGAGTAACGTCCGCCTGGAACTGGTCGACTCGGTGCCCTCTTCGGGTTCTTACGATTCTACAATCTAGCGTCCTTGAGAGTCATGAATCCGAACGAAACCCATGTCGAAAACGACCAACCTAGGTCTCACAAAGGAAAGGAAAAGAGGAAATTTATTTGGTTCAGAGATGAATGGCGACGGGTCAACCAAAAGGGGCAAACTCATATTTATTGACCTAGGACCGAAACTAGAGGTCGACACATAACAAACCCTAGACACTTCCCTCGGGACCTTTGCAGGGGTTGGACCGGGACGACCTTCCAGGGTGAGAGTCGACAGAACCCGAGCCTACGACCTGAGTAATATCTGCGAACCGCCAATGGAAGGGAAAACGTCCGAACCGCAGTCTATAGACACCCTAAACTCTTTCTTGTCGTAGTATTTAGTTCTACCTCGTACTATTTGGAGACCATAGTCTCTTTTGGTCAAAAAGACGGTAGTCTTCTGAGACCAAGAACTACAAACAGGAATCCAGAATAAACTGGGAGGGTCGACACTCGTCTCTTCACAAACCTCGGGTCTCGAACTCAGAAAGATGAGACGGGCACCACTGATCTTCAACGGACTTAGTCGAAATTTTACCTGACTTCTAGAATCCGACCATCTAGACTGTCGAGGGGGAAGAGGAAGTCCGACCGAAACAAAGTAGACTGGGGACTGTCAGTGGAAATAGAAGGAAGGAGAGGTGGGATGGGGGTAGGGGGGGTGGTAAAGAGGGTAGAGAGGAACCACGAATGTCTCAGGTCGCTACATCTGTCAACCCCTTCCAGAGAAACTGATCTGTCGACCCACTCAATCCGACTAGGATGGACCTGGTTTTGTTCTCCCTATTTGAGATCATTACAGATAAGTAAACTCGTGGTCCCGGTACTTTGAGATAGTGTGGTCGGAGTCCTCTCAAATCCTCAGGTCTGGGGACCCATAATCAGAACCGACAGGAGAACTAGACCCCCTTCTGAAGACTTCAAGAGAGAGGTAAAGAGGAGACATGAGACTCCCACGACCTCGAAGAATTGATGTACTTCCTCCTCCGATTCTTTCACTCCGTTCTAGAGTCCTTCTGACGGGTTCCCACTGCTGGAAAGTCCCCCTGTGTCACTTAAGTCTGGACGTCACTACCAAGACCACAAGTGTGACTCCCGAAACACTACCTAAATCAGTCTTCATTAGCCCCTCCCTCCTGCACCCCTTATAGGGACATGACTCATATTGACAGTGAGGGGGTCGAAAGAAAGTGTCTTAATTAGTGAACAGTGGTCGAGCCAAATTTCATAGTTAAGTTCCTTAAGCAAAACAGTGTCGAAGACTGGACCGACTCCGGAAAATTACTTTTTAACCGGATTCACGTCATAATGGCACTCTCTGACGGGAAGCCTTCTCGGACCGACGACTCTGTGACCTTCTGTGACCAAATGTAGCACAAAGGAGAGTTCAATTAGACACTTTGTATTTTAATATGAAAACTGAACTGTCTCACAGTCACAAGAGCGACGACGGGACGAGTCTTCCTAGATTCGTTTACAGACAAGTCGTCGAAGTCTTCTTAGCTCTGTCAAATTTCTTCGACGAAACTGTCGGAGCAATGTAGAGTAAATATTATTGTGCGAACCTTGGAACAAACAAACTCTCGTAGAGTCTTCTTCCATCACGGAACATCAACAAGGATTCGTGAACCCTCCAATCCCACTGTCCGTCTGTGGGGTACGGAGAGGTCTTTTTACGTAAAGAATCAGTACACCCTTTATTGACGAGAGAGGAGTCTTGGAGAGATCCGGAGAGGTTTCCGTCGACCTCTTCAAGGGAGGTTGTCGCCGGGTTCCCATTACGAAACTGGAAGATGATTTCAACTGTCAACGGTTCCACTCCACTTAATAAATAGTCTTTCCCAGCTAATTTTCTCGAATTCATCTTCCCTCACGATTGTACCTTGTCAGAAATGGAAAAGGGTCGTCGAAACCGGCGTGCGTGGACTCAAGAAACCACAGAGAGGGGTCCGGCGACATCCACAACCTCCAAAACACTCCCTCCCGACCCCCTTCCTACGACACGTCCCCAGGCACCTCCCAAGAGTCCCCTTAGAAGACTCCAAATCGTCAGTCGTCCACTTTTTGTTTATAAAGGAACGGAAAAGATTATCCCCGAGAGAGAAGAAAATTTGTCCTTATAGTTAAGACTTTCATAAAATCTTATAAATGGTACACACTCCGGACTCCGAAGGATTGACAAAGTCGAGTGGACTTTTATTATGACGAAAAGAAGTCCCCGTCATCTTTGGTTCCCACAACCCTTTAGGGACCGCCAGGTCGACAATCCAGAGGCGCGGAAGTGACGGACCAGCCCCTGGATTCTAGACTAGGGTGTTCTTTTTCTTTTGACTTGACTTCTCGTGGGGGTCAACAGCGATTAAAGTTTAAGCACTCGGAATCTTAATTCTTGCTTAGAATCTCCGTATTCGGGCAAAGGAGTGGAGTGTCCACTTTTTCACCTCTGAGTCCTTGTAGTGCTAAATATTGGGACTATTCTTACGTCCATTAAATCGAAGGACGAATCAGGGAAAGGGGGCCGTCTCCGACGTCCGACCGGGACCCTCGGTCCTCTATGTGTCCGGACGGAAGTCCCTCCCGCCTTCCTCGGAGGTGGGACCCACGACTCCACACAAGTACAAGGACCTCCGGGCCCACCTAGGGTCGGACCGGACCCTGTCCGTAACTGTCGGTCCGAGGGAAGTAGAGGTCGAGAGGAGGGTGGGGTGGGGCGACCGGAGTGGTAAACGGAACCTATACATACCACCCTAGAGCATACAAATAAAATTTAGAGTCGGGATTCTAGAAGTAGTCACTGGGAACTCACCTCTGTTGCCCGGCCACCAAACTCTCCCCCAAGACTACGGACACTCCGGGGAAAGACTCGAGACTTCGACACACCGACAGTCGTTCCGCCGGGAGGACGGTGGTCGAGGCGTCTACTCCCTCCCGGGGCAAGGACTTCTTACTTCTCCCCTTCGAGACCCGGGTCAGTGACGAAAACAGGAGTCATCTTTCGACCCCTGTCCGCCCGACACTGGTCGGACACACACAGACGGAGGGAGGACGGCCCCCCTCTCGACCTCCTCTTTACCTCCAACAGAAGGTAGAGTCCTAAGACGACTTTGTACCCAGGCAAGGGGTTATGGTAATATCAAGACCTTTGGAGACATAAAGGTCCAGTAGGGTCCCTCATATCCTCGCAATAAGGACTTTTGAAGAGGGGATGGAGCTCAGAGTGCAACCCGTCAGAACCTGTCTTCCGGACTAAAATTACGGTCTGAGTCAACGAGAAGGAACTAACTGTTCCTCCTTTGTCGGTCTCGGAACCACCCGGGGGGCAGGGTGAACACGTAGGCCAAGAGGCACACCGAGGCCCCAGTCGGACGGACCCGACCCTAAGTCGCGACGGGGTAGGACAGACCGAAGTACAGAGCCACGGAGTCAAAGGAGGGGACATTTAATCTTGATTAGCGTCACGGGTCGTGTCTCCAGGTTCCCGAATTCACATCAGTACGTTTATTTCGCGGGTCGCGGACACGGTCCGAGCCGAGGTCCTCGTGCACGGAGACAAGAACGAAGGGACGGGAGGAGAGGGGGAAGGGGAGGACGGGTGGAGGACCTACCTACCTCTGGGGACTCGTCGGCCACGTCTCGACAACGCCGTTCTCGTACCTCTGGAAAGGTCCGACGCGAACCGTGGGTGCACAGAACGCAACCACTCTCGGTTTCTCCGAGAAACCTTCCTGACTCACGGGGTGGGAGGGGAGTCGAGTGACACGCAGGAGACAGGTGAGGGGTTTCTCCTGGGGTGTATTCCACGAACCTCGAGGACGACCACGCGCCTCGAGTCTCGACCAGCGGGTCCTCACACCATAAGCCACTTAACTCCGCTGCGTCGACGAGAAGAACCTCTGTACCCCACAAAGAGTGGAATAGAGTAAGCTACCGTCCCCCTAAACCGAGGACACCGGGAACGAGTCATCGAGAACACGGAAGTTTATCCCCTCTTTCCTCACGCGAAAGTATCTCGCTCCTTGACATGGCAAGGGTGACATCGGTGCGCAAGGTCCTTTGTTCGAGGGAGTCTTCTCACTACGTCTATTACTGTACGTCCAATAATGTTGCCGTCCGGGTTCCGTCTCAGAGGAGGATCGGTTCCTGGGACTGGTCAAAAACACTTTTGGAATATATGTGATGCCTCTTCCGTTACCGTGGGGTGAGATCATGAGAACGGACCTTTTAGGGTACCTGTCTCCTCGGACCTTCCGACGTCAGGTACCCCAGCGGCTCCCAGCCTGTGCTGACTCGCTGAAGTGAAAGTGAAAAGTGAAAGTACGTAACCTCTTCCTTTACCGTTGGGTGAGGTCACAAGAACGGACGTCTTAGGGTCCCTGCCCCCTCGGACCACCCGACGGCAGAGACCCCAGCGTGTCTCAGCCTGTGCTGACTTCGCTGAATCATCATCATCATCATATATGTGATTCGTATGCACGGGTTTGGGTGGAGGGGTCTAAGGGACTTTGATCAGACTTGTTTCCTTTTCTTTCTATGTCAGTTTCAATTGGACACTAAGTATACGGAAGTCGGATCCACCTGTCAATAGGTATCCGGACACCAGTATGGGGTTATTCATATTATCTTAAATACTAAGATAAACCAATGTGTCTATTAAGCCCATAAGAAAATCCGTCACCTCTCAGATCCATACTCGGTACCCCAAGAAGGTAGCCCCCGCCCCAGACCAAAAGGTCAACCATACAACAAAGGCATCTATGACCCGACGACGACGACGACGATTCAGCGGAGTCAACACAGGCTGAGACGCTGGGGTATCTGCCGTCGGGTGGTCCGAGGGGGTAGGGACCCTAAGAGGTCCGTTCTTGTGACCTCACCCAACGGTAAAGAAAGAGGTTAAGTACTTTCACTTTGCATTTTCACTTCAACGAGTCAGCACAGGCTGAGGATCGCTGGGGTACCTGACGTCGGATGGTCCGAGGAGACAGGTACCCTAAAAGGTCCGTTCTCATGACCTCACCCCACGGTAACGGAAGAGGCTCTGTGACCCGTATCTCGAGTTTCAGGTGTCAGGCCGGGTTCTGCCTCGGACAAGACAAACGAGGAAGTGGCAATGTCATGACGGCGCACGACGTCCGGGGACCACGAGGGAGCATGTCTGAGTGGGACCCAAAAAGTCGCGCTCAGCAACAGTCCGGACCTGGTGACCAAAACGGGAGAATTATTTATCGTTAGAGTTAGTAACACTAAAAGTGGCTCATGGTCCCTATTAACCCCAACCCCAATCCCTCACCCTCCTGCATTGTCTTTTCAGACGAAACCAAGAATATTGAGACTTTCATTAAACTCAAGGAATAGTGTCCCAGTTTATGACGTCTCCCAACTTTCATCTTCGAACACAGGGAAGAGGGCACCGTCGGAGACCAGACACCCATTCGCCCATCGGCGACAGTGTGTGCCGACACAGACGTCTGTATACAGGTTCGAGCGCGACGTCCGTACACACCCACAGAAACAAAAGACTCCCACAGTGTGAGATGCATAGCAAGACGTTGAAAAAACTTTAAACACATGTCTAAAATTATAAATCTTGAAAAGATTTAAAATTAACAGGTGATCGGGTAGTGTACCCGCAAGGTGTCTGACAAGTGGTCTGAGGCAACGGGAACTTTTATCTCCTTCGGACTTATTCCCGGTGAACCGTGGGGAAGAGGTAGGCCATCGGGAAGGTCGAGACGGCGTCAACCCTCCATAACAGAGACCTCTTTGATTCGCCCTCAAATACCTGAACCCGTCTGTGGTTTCTTCCCTTCCACCCTCACTCCATGGTTCGGTCTCCATCCTCCTAGTCTACTCTTAGGTGTAACATGGGCCTCCGAGGTCTGAAGGAACGGACAAATCAAGGTCTTGGGGATGTCATCCCCACGTTCAGACTTCCGAGACATGAACTTCTTTGACTGTAAGGATAATGGTTTCAGGGGTTTATCCTCCAGTCGTTAGGTTAAGTTATCACATAACTTTTGCACATGTTTGTTCATGACAAGGGACGGGGACGGGGACGGGGTGGGGTGGTATGTCCCTACCAAGTCGTAGTTTTTTAGACATTATAGTTATCTGCTTTCCTTCCTTTGATCCTAGAGTCGTAAAAAACAAAATTTATGAGTTATTTTATTACTAATTTTCTTGAATTAAACTGTCTTCAATATATTGTCTTTAGATATTGTCTGTAACATAAATTGACTTCTTTACCAAACTAAATGACCTCTAGAACTAGTTGTCTAATTCCTTTCTTCTTTAAGTCACATTCTTGACCTTCCTTTTTTGTAAAAGTGTACTACATTAGTCTATGTTCTACTTAGATAATCAAATTCAAAATATAGGGACACGATCGTCCCTAGTTGATCTTTAAATTCTTTATTATCGTCTTCTTTGGTATATCAAAGACCATAAATTGTTTTTTGTTTGTATATATCTTGGAGGTACCCTTCCGGTTTACCCTTCTGTCAGACATAAGAACGTACTCTAGACAATAACATGTCTAGTATTGGACGGAAAGTGTGGCTAAATATTTGTCACGATAAGGTCATTGATGCCTCATCGTTTAATGAGGTTTCGACTTATCGAACTTTGGGTCAGAGAGAGTGTCGAAACTACTCGGTCACTAACCCCTCGTCGAGAGCGTCCATGAAAGCAGAAAACCCAAACATACTCATACGTCAGTCCACCATCGACACCTACCCTGGTAGTGTCTCCACGAAGTGAGTACGCGGTCCCGGACCAGACCTTTCTGAGTTCGTAAACCCCGAACTTGTCGACCCCTAGGAGCCCGTAGAGACCAACGTCCGAAGAGGACACTAGAGTGGTCGTACTACGGAAGGTCCGTCGCCCCGAAGAATGATCCACCGAGTCCCGAAGGTGTAAGGGAACAGGGTTCTCTCTTGGTCCCCGGAAAAAACTGCGTCGGAACCTTCAGTGTACCGTAGTGGAGACGTGTAATAACTAAGTCCGTCCAACGTTTCCAGTGAGATCCATCTTCTCTTCCCTCGTATTTCGGGCATATAGCTATTCTCTTACAATTATAGCAACTTCTTTCTCACACACCCTATTTCGTACACGACCACATCGGTAGAAACCTTTTATCTCCGACGGTCTCGACGTCAAGGTAATTTGACGTAAAAATCCCCCTGTCGAAAATAAGAATTTACGTAAACTTTATGGTTTTAGTCGAAAATGTTTCTTTTTCCCTTGAATTTGTAGTCTATGTTCGATTGTTCGGCATCATTATTTTCTTCATACCATAGATACGGTCTTATCCACTATCTGTTTTTACTTTCTCTCATTTCCAGAGTCTTTATCTGGGTACATATACACCCTTGAATTATATGATATTTTTCCATGGGGTCCCTTGAACAGACCACCAGGTCTCCGGTTCTGAGCTGGGTCACGTCCCCCGGGTCCAAACGGGTGACCGGTGATCGGGGGTGTACGACGTTGATTTTCAGGACGTAGACCGTTCGACGTTCCTACTTCTCCCCTCCAGGGTGCGTGACGTTCATTCTGGACCGCGTCGGTTTTCTTCATTCACTTATAAAATTTTTTGTTAGTTTTCCGTGGTGTCTAGTTACTTCTTTCCTACTTAACGAACCATCTGTCACAACCCTTTTGACGAGTAGTCAACCTTTTTGTATTTGGTCAAATGGTGCATTATAGTGTATGCTACCACCTAAGACTCTCCTAATTTCCGGATTTACTTTCACCATTGTGGTGTCTTAATTATCTCCGGGTGAGAGGAAATAGGTGTTTACACTTTAGGTTCTTCGAGACTTTTGATTTTCGAGAAAGTATTGGGTGTTCCGTCCTTTTGAACTCCACTTTACAAAACATGTAAAGGAACAGGACGACTTACACTTATAGTGTGTAAATTGACGTTACAAAGTAGTTTGAATGACACTTTTGAATGTCATCAGTTGTAAAATTTTTTAATTGTTAAGACATTATAGTAGATCATGGGTGTAAGTATGGACAGGTCAATAGGGGGTGTACAAAAAGGGGTGAGTCGTACACAAATAACTCGTAAACTCGTAATAAACAAATTACAAATCACTTGTAACAACTTGTGGACGATAACTCCAGTGAGGTATTTTATGTCTTTATTTAACTCTGTACAAACGACAGGAACCCTTGTTAGATCACACCCTCTTTGTTTGCATATTGTTGGTATGTAGGTTTTTTTATACTACGTCCTGTCCGACGTCATTTGTGGTATCACGACCGTCTTTGTTTTGAGACCTTCCTGATTCGTTCCTTAGTAACTAAAGAGGACCTCCCCGGAAGGAGGACGATATCGAAACGACCCTCTTATCGACTGAAGAAAAGGACCAGGATTGAGTAAGAGAGAGACAAGTGTGGAATTACACTAAGATTAAACTCCCTATAAACCGGAATTTGGTTTTTAAATGAAAAAATCTACCCAAATAACTTGATTCTAGGTCGGTAATACAAACCAATCATATAAAGTAAGTAAAGACAACTAGGTCCTCTCGCTCTCTCGCTCTCGCTCTCTCTCTCTCTCTCTCTCTCTCTCTCTCTCTCTCTGTCTCACACACACACACACACACACACACACACACACACACACACACACACACTCTTTCTCTCTCTGTAACTGAAGGACATTTCTGGTTTTGGTTGACTGTATATCTTACCGGGAGTAAGACCTAAACCTCTTCCGTCACCGTGGGGTGAGGTCATGAGAACGGACCTTTTATGTACCTGCCTCCTCGGACCACCCGACGTCAGGTACCCCAGTACTTCTCGACCTGTGCCGACTCGCTGAAGTGAAAGTGAAAAGTGAAAGTACGTAACCTCTTCCTTTACCGTTGAGTGAGGTCACAAGAACGGACCTCTTAGGGTCCCTACCCCCTCGGACCACCCGACGCCAGATACCCCAGGGTGTCTTAGTCTGTGCTGTCTTCGCTGAATCGTCGTCGTCGTAAGACCTAAACAGACTAAAAGAGTGCCACAGCAAATTGGACAAAGAGATCTATGGTTGATAGGGAACGTAGAGAAATATTCGACTTTCACTCCAGACCTTATTAAAGGTAAACTTGTAAAAACCGTTCTTAGGTCCACAACAACGATACATGAAGTATATACACTACATTCCTTTGTGTATTACTTTACAGTCCAAAAAGGTGGGATCAAGACAATTCAAACTATTAAACCAATTGTACCACTGATGGTCTTTAAAGGGAACATTTTGGGGGGGGAAAAAAAAAGAAGGGAGGAACGTCAATCGGTCAATGGAAGACCCGTTAAGTAACCACTGAACGTTTATAGGACAAGAGGTTACAGGTTTAATAAAATCACAAGACTACTATTATGGACTACCGAAATAATAGGTAACCACTGGGAATGGAATTAATAAAGGAACCACCCAGTGAAGTCTTGATAATTACACACATTATACACGACAAGATCTGAAATTGATCCTCATAGTGTACTATTGTGGAAAGAGTTCAGACCTTGTCAGACTTAAGGTTTTGAGGAAACCGGGGTTCCAAACGTCTATTCCCTAATATCTTTTCATCCCTCCTCGTATCTCATAGAGACACAGTGTCCTCGGTCCTCCTCATAACATTTCGTGTTTATTCCGTTTTTTGTGTCTACCATAAATTTTGGACTCTGAGTCTTCCCTCTCCTACATCTTTCTCTTATTATCCCCTCAGCCCTGACTCGGACCTTTGTATCTGGTAATAATACAGACACGAACACCAACCCTCCTTCTTCTCCTTTATCTTATCATCTGTCGCGTTGGTCGCCTCATTCTCCTTTTGGCTCTCTCAGATCCAATCTTCGGTTCACCTCTTCCACTCAGTGTCTCCACCCGCGCGGCTGGACCGGGACGAGGGCCCTCTCGAGTCCGCCTGTCCTGGCGTTCCACCGACGATCCACACCACCGGACGTACGGCACCACGGGAACTGTTTCGTCAAAGGCACGTCGGGACTTCCGTTTTTAGACCAACCTCACCCGAACCCCACTCTCCCTTCTTTCCGCAATAGCTTATATCTGTTGGAACGTCTTCACAAAAACTATCTTTTGGTACTCTTCTTTACCTCTCTATCGACAGTCAACTTCGCCTTAGTTCCGTAAAAAGGTTTTGACCTCTTTATGATCGGATAAACAACCGACTTCTCCTACTATTTCTCTTTTTTTTATTATACGGTTTATAGTCAGGCGCAAAACGTTCTTGGGGATATTTGGTCTCCTTCGCACAGTTCATCCGACCTTACCAACGAGGGTCCCTCTTCCAGACGTCTCTTACCTTACTGGGAACCCTTGACTTTCCTGTGTTCTTTTTCCGGAGCGAGTCTGGACTCACGGCCCTTAGCACACCACACTAGGTTAGTCACCCACGTGGCTTTCTAACTTTGTCCAGTCCCTTCTCCGGACACCGTATTGGTCAGTCAGTCGGAGGTGACTGTCTGCACACTCCCATCTTATTTCGGTAAGCGGTCCAGAACTTTACATTAGCAGCTATTAGTGGAGGCGCCTCAACTTGGACCCCTGAAATGGAAAAAGGGAACATGAGAAAACCTCGATATCAAAAACACTTCATAGACACAGAATTGACTCGTCAAAGTGAGACACTTTAAATGGGTTCCTACTTTGGCCTGTCCACGACGGTTCTGTGGGATTTAAATCAGACTTGCACTTGCACTTCAGCGAGTCAGCACAGGCTGAGAAACGCTGGGGTACCCGACATCGGATGGTCCGAGGAGACAGGGATCCTAAAAGGTCCGGTATCATGACCTCACCTAACGGTGAAGGAAGAGGTCCCCTAGAAGGGTTGGGTCCCCAGCTTGGGCCCAGAGGGCGTAGTATCTGTCTACGAAATGGCAGGCTCGGTGGTCCCTTTCAATACAGAGGTCAACCATCTGAGGACCCCAAGCGTCAACCGAGATCACCATTTCTTGGGTGGACGGTCACTGAGGACCCCAAGCGTCAACCGAGATCACCATTTCTTGGGTGGACGGTCACACCCTCTGCGTCCGAGTCAGGGACCCAACCCTTCTGGGGGACCTCCTCCTATACCGTTGTGTGAGGTCACAAGAACGGACCCTCTGACGTCTGTCTCCTCGGACCGACCGTCCGACATCAGCTACCCCAGAGTTTTCTCAACCTATACTGAATCGCTGACACGTGCGCGCGTGTCATCCTATGACGTATTGGCGAAAACTTTCTCTACTCCCTCTAATATAGTAAAGGTATCTTCTTTTACATAAATTTTTACTTTTTTCATCTAAAGTCTTATCACATCTATGGTTTTTTTTTTTCAGAGTTGTATATTAGGTCTTTATATAAAATTTTTATTTTGGGAAGAGACAGTGTATTTTACCCGGGGTTTCAAATCCCGACTCAGTCGAAAGAGGTCCTCACGTCATGTGACCCCTTCGGAACTCGTCCTCCTCCCACCGTCAATCCTGACCACCTGTAAAACATTGTACGAATTCCCTGACCCTTCTTTTTTTTTTAGGAGTGTGTACTGTGGTAGGGGCCGTCACCTCGTCTTCCTTCACCGAGCGGTCTGGTCCCCCAGAGTAAGACACGCCTCCCGTCCGTCATCCCGTCGTCGGGGGTTCTGCTTAGGAAAGAGTCCTCCGGTTCGACCCAAGACTAGGCACGGACGA
Organism: Capra ibex; assembly: GCA_006410555.1. Taxonomy (NCBI): domain Eukaryota; kingdom Metazoa; phylum Chordata; class Mammalia; order Artiodactyla; family Bovidae; genus Capra; species Capra ibex. The sequence goes on from SJYO01050415.1 coordinate 3,420,128, forward strand.
CAAGGAAAAAATACCTACTACACCAACTAACCAGAACGGATAATTTCGGTTTGAGTGTGTGAAGAGACAGGTTTTTCAATTTTCCGGGTCTCTAGAGTAAAACTTCACACTCTGGAAACCTCCTTGCCACGGGGTCCTCACACGCTCCCGGAGGTTGTGGTCGAAGCCCCTACTCACTACGGTTCCCACCGAGATCCCAGACCTCAGACGTGTCGTCCGAGGTCCAGAGGTCGGAGCTTAGAACGGAGGGAGGTCCCGTGCTTTATATTAGTGGCATTAGACACGAATCCTCAACAGGGACCACCGGTCCCGACATTCTCGTGTGAGCGGAAAAATGGCACACAAATAAAGGAATAAACAGACCTGGAAACAGGAGAAACACTTTACCTGGACTTCGAGAGAGTGGTTGTGCCTGCAGGTGAGGGAGGAGGGACCAAAGTAAGTCGTTTACCTACCTTAGTTCCACTACGGGCTCCCCCTGCTACCCCGACCCTTCTCCCTCACTTCTCCTCGTTCTTCCTCCTTCCGTCCTTCTAACGGGCCGCCTATCCGTAGATGACAAACCCTCGCAGTACACGCAGAAACGAAAAACAAGGCCTAGGGTTCCTATATTTGATACTTATTCCACAAGAATCGACAGGGTAAAATGAAGGTCAGAGGCGGTATACAAGGGCACATAAAGTCACACCAGGGTAGTCACAATAAAAGGGAGTTCCGAGACTGAACTTACAAGTGTGTCAGAGGATCTGCCCCGCATAGACAAGGCACCCAAAAAAGAGATTGACACAGACGGAATTAGGTATAGAGGTCCCATCCAGAAGAGAGCCCTGGGGTCGAGGAACGTGGTCCGTGTGGTAGCCGAGATGGAGGCAGAACGAGTGCAGTGTAGGGTCGACTCGACAGTAGAAAGGACGGGCGAAAGACAACCGGTTAGAGGAATCCCAAACATATAGACACTTTTGGTGCCAGCAGAATCAAAGACTTCGGTCTTTGGAGTCGTAGTAAAAAATTGATACTTACGAACACGTGGGTCAGGAGACTGAAGATTCTAATTTTTTATTTTTAGGTCCTCTTACTTGAGCAACCTCTAGTAAAAATTAGGTATACGAAAATGTGGTCCTAACCCGTGCTTCACACTCCTCTGTGGTTTTTTGAGTCATTAGTTTCATTTATTAACAAGTCTCAACTCAGTTGGTCTACAGGAAAAACCTAAGATTTAGGTGGTCTACCGGGTAACCCGTCACTCAGGTCTCCGTGTCCCCTGGGATTATTACAAAGGGGTCCAACCGGTCGTCGTTGCGTCGGACCGGGGGGTGGGTGTCGTAGGAACCGGACTTTTAGGTGTCGTTGGCGCATTGACAACTTTTACCTAAGTAGAAACACAGGGGGGGTGACCTCTGACACAAAATACGTGTCTTAACTCGTAATTGTCACTGTGTGTCCTGATCGCTACAACATTGTGTGTGTGTCCGTGGTTCTTAATCTCGTCCCTCGTCAAAATCCAAAACTGACAGGACAGGCGGGGGACGAAAACGTCCATTTCCAACATTCCGCTCGACACCGTACTCAGCAGGTCGGCCTTCGACCTCGGAGACCCTCGACGTCGGGGTCCGGACGTCGTCTACCCGGGGGACGGGAACGGAAACTCGGTCCTAGGACAACGGAGTCACTACTCGAGCCCGTGACGGTAGGTATGCGGGAGGGGTTCGCGGTCGTCACTCGTCCTTACTCCACGGGAAAGTCCGGGAGACGAGAGAGGGACGGGCCAGGACCTGGTACAGTCGGTCAATAGATCCATTTCTTCCGTGAAGTCTTTACCTCTGGTCCGAAGGGAAGAGTCCAAGTAGTAAACGGTCGAAAACAATTGGTACTCGGAGGGGGGAAAGAGGAATCTGGAGGCAGACCACGTCTCCCACGCAATTACTGCGACGGGAAGTCAAACACCGTACGACAGCGACCAGACGCACTCCGACAGGAGAACCGAGAGCAACCGGCGTACAGTCAAAGGAAGATAAGGACAAGAGGCAAGAGGACGGGAACATCGGTTGGTGCGTTTACGCAAAACATACATAAGAGAGTGACAACGTCATCCTTAACAACGTAGCACACGACACACAAAAATAAAAACAAAACCTAAAGTCACTGGTGTATATACAAAAATGGAATTTACCGAACGACGAGGTCTAGGAAAACATAGAAAAGAGGTCAACCGTGACCCAAGTCTAAAGACGAGACACACGCAAGCCAGGTAACGACTACGAACGACGTGTGTTTGTGCCGTATCTCGGGTGTGACCGTACCGTGAGTGGACAGGGCGAGAAGTAGGGCCGACGGACGTCGAGGGACGGCGGGACGACCCACGTCACCCGTTGAAGGGCTCGGAAGAAGATTACCCGGACCTCCTCCCAAAGAGTCCCTTTGGATGGTCTTTACCCGAGTGAGCCAGTATCTCGTCACTTGAAAGATGACAGTAAAGAAGATTTCTAAGTTTTCTTCACTAACATAGGGTGAAGAGAGGCAAAAGAAAGGATTCACAATTCTTTGATACAACACATCTGACGGGGTCGAAAATCGGACGGAGACTTTGGAACGTTGCTATGGTAGGTCCTTTGTCTCTGTTTCCAACCCCGACATAAGAGAACACCCAGCCACACTTCATACTTAAGGAAATGAGGCTTTTCAAGTCTGAGTGAGACGGGGAAGGCACAGGTGTACCTTTTGCTAGGTGCCACGACCCCAACAGGGTAACAGCTGCCGAAAAGAACTGGAGACGGACCTCCGTCACCTTCCCCCGGTGGGTCGTCTCAGCGGTCGAACTCAGTCACGTGTAAACCGAAGAGGCACGCGAACCGACGGGGCACGTACTCGACCTTAGCACACCAGTCGGGTGTTTCACCCATAGCTCCTGGGTTCACGTGTCTTGGAAAGTCCCACCCGTCCAGCTATGGACCTCACAACTCGACATAATGAAAAACCTTGTGTACAACTTTATAAGTACGTGTCTGAATAGACTTTAACTGAAACTCTATTAGGTCCACCCGCCCCATTTCTAGTCCACGACAGATGAAACGACAGGTCCGGAGCCGTACAGACTCTGACTCGTTTCACTTTCATTCTCAGTGAGCCAACACGGTCCGGTCTTAGGACCTCACCCACTGGTAAGGGAGGAGGTCCCCTAGAAGGGGTGGGTCCCTAACTTGGGTTCAGAGGACGTGGCGTCTGCCTATGTTGCCCCGATCATCAAGGTAATCCTGCGGTCCGAATTTGGCACTAACAGAGGTGTGTGGTTCTGTACCGGCGGGGTCCCCTTTTTCTCTGACCTAGACTCAATTAGTGACGACTTCGACCCACCACTCACGGACCCTCGAGTAATATAGGACAAAAGACAAACAGACTTTAAGAGGTACTATTTTTCCGAAACATTTTCCTTTACATAGATAGTCTGATAGTTCGGACAGATCCTTTACCGGGGACCCAAGGACCGCCGGGAGTGGGGCCCCATCTTCTGGGTCCAGTGGTCGACGACGAGAAGACGACGGGGACCCGTGACGGGGCTCCCCCGCCGTCGTCCACCCCCCCGAGACGGACAGGAACAACGAGCTTCGTCACCCTTGAACTCCCACAAGATCGAGTCGCTCCGAACCAGACCCCCGTCGCACCCCCGTCCCGACTGGAAAAGGGACGGGGGTCTCGAAAGTTCCGGACGGGTCCACCGTCGGTTTCGGGGTGTAGGCGACGTGTGGTGTCACGACCCACCGTCCGGTGGACGTCGGACACGTGTGTGGGCACACTAATGGAGCCCACGGGAGTGCCCCTGGTGTCCGCACCCGTCCTTCGCCGCACTGGCGTCACCCGAGGTTGGCTGCAAGACAGAGCGGGTGACACTGGGGTGCACCGCGAGCGGCGCCACACCGTCGACGACCTCGGGGCCCACCGTCGCCCACTTGGAGACGACCCTTGGCCGAGTGTCAGACCACATCGGAGGGGAACGACAGACGGGGGTCAGTATGTCGACCTCGGAAGAGTGGGTCAAGGCGTTTCACGCCACAAACAAGTGGACTGCCTACAAAAGTCCTCGGGTGGGGGACCCCTGTGTCGTCATTTCCCCGGAGGTCCCTCGTACGCCACCGTACCCTCACTGCGTCCGCGCTGCCGGCCCTCGCGACTGTCCCACGACGACCTCTCCCGACCCACAAGTCCTCCCAACAGACTCTACCACACCCCCTTGTCTGTAGTAGTCCCTCTCCCAGGAATGCCCCTGGCCTTTCGGTCACGTCGGGGCACCCTGTCCTCGTCCTCTCAGCGAAAGAGTCTGTGGCCACTACCAACCTCTTCGTCGAACGTCTATGGGGGCGGACCCTCAGCAGCAATTGGAACGACTCCCGTCAACCCCCAAATCTCATCGCGTCCTTCCGTACCTTCGTCCCGCTCACTTCTGGTAACGTCTGTCGAAGAAACGTCCACGAAAGGTACCATGCACTCCGTCAACGACGAAACGTTACCACCTTCACCTGGACTCTCTCCGAACACAACCGCCCCACGGACCGGGCGCGCACGTCTGAGCCACCTGTCCCTTTCACGTCAATTACCCTGCACAACATTTCTGGGACTAGCATTCCTTCTCGGGACCTCCCGGACCAAGGTACATAAACATTAGAGAGACAACGATAGGTTTACCAAGACTTGAAACCCCAAAATTTGGGTTTGGGAAGACTGTCAGATTTAGATGTAAGTATGGGTTCTTTTTGTGAGGACAGTACAACAAATCCCTCCAACTACCTAGGAGACTGCAGACAAGGTCCTCGTGGGTCCAGTTCTCCGATGTGCAGTGTATGCAAGGGTTCCGGTAGTCAGGGACTTCCGAGACCTTGACCGTCCCTTTTGAACGAACGGAGAAGAAGGGTTCCTCTAGCAGTCAAGGAACTCCCATTTCCGTTACATTACAAAACGGAACAAACAATGCGAATCACTGACCTCATTCTCGCTCCTCTGTCTGACGGACGGAGTGCACCGGCGAGGGGCGCACTCACACCCGCGCCGACCGGCACGTCAGGAGTGACTGTGGGCTCTGTCCTGTGGTACGGAGTCATTGAAGGACAGTTCGAGGGGACATTGTTCAACAAGGAAACCCTTTTATTGGTCCGGAGGACAATATAAAACACAACCAAAGGACAATGCCCACACTGTTTACTAGTGTTGTGTTTAAATAACAGAATTTAAAAACCTCCTATTTTAAGGACTTTACCGGTTCCAAAGCGGTCCTAACGTAAAGAACACCGCCAAGGTCTCTTCGGTAAAGGAACGGAAAACCTCGAAGACCTCCGGTGGGCGAGAGGAACCGAGGACCGCGTAAGGAAACAGAAGTCTCGGACGTCGATCGTAAAAGTTTGCAGAGAGACTGTAGACTAAGGGCCCGATAGAGGAAATGGAACATTTCTTAGACATTGGTGTAACCCGGGGGGGCTTACTAGGTCCTATCAGAAGGTAAATTTTTAGGAATTAAATAGGGTAGACATTACGGGAAAAGAGGTGTGTTCTATTATAAATGTATTTCATTAACATGATGTTATTTTTCATATAAAAATATATTTTTTCCATTGTAAACGTCGAAGGTCTCCAATCCCACACCTGTGGAAAATCCCTGACAATAAAACGGTCGGTTTGTGAAGATATCGATAAATGTGTATACAAGAGTAAGTCTCCGAGCCAACCATTTTAATAAGGACCACTCTTTAATAATGTCCACTCTTTTACCTTCGAGTCTTAAAGGGGACCCGAGGTTTTAAGTACTGAACTCACGACCTTAAGACTCAGGATTGGTGGAACAAGGTAAGACGAACCGACGAGCACAAAATTAAGAGTATAGAAGGTACCTAAAGTCAATCACTATAAACAATCATAATACAAGGACTATGGTCATAAACCCCTTCAACTACACGACTGAGTCACTTTATTCCTTTACAGTTTTGGATACATTAGCACCAATAGTGTCGTTTTCTGGTTTCACTTCTTTCTTAAATTAAGGTCAAACGCACCGGAAGGGTAAAGAGTAGTCGTAAGTACACATTCCAGGTTATGTCTCTGACGAATCGCCGAATTATCAAACAGGCGACTGTATATGAACTAAAAGTACAATGTCGTACAATGATTATAAAGCGAACGGTCGGTCGGTCTAAGACATAGCAATCCGCTAGAGACTGAAGAAATTGGAACCTTGACAATACTCCGTTCTACTCCGGGAAAACGGCACAAGGACGACGATGTGACCTCAGAGAAGGAAACGGGAGAAACGACCGGGTGTGGCTGGAGAGGGTAAAAACAGAGGATCTGAGGTTCGGTAGTCATCTCATCGTGTGAAATGTGTAGAACTATCCCCAGTAACCGACAAAGTCCCTAGAGTCTTAACCACCGGGAGGGACGGGCGCGAGACACAGACCTCCCGGGGCCCTTTAGGAAAGATTGAGTAACCGGTGATGAAGCATCGAGAGAGGGTAGAGGAGTGGAGAGAGAGACCAGGAGTTTCGACGCCCACTGTCCTTTAGTTCCCGACTTCGCGCCTCCAGAAGAGAACGGGACTGTCAAGAGAAGGTGTCCCAACTAGCGCGGTGGCGAGAACTCGAGAGTTTTGCCGGAGGAAGATAAGAAGACCGAAGAAGGAGAAATCTTCGGTAAAGTTTCGCGTCAACACCGGCCGCCCTAGCACAGGCGGCTCAAGGACGGACGTAGAGGAAGACACAACCTCCACGTCTACTCGTCGCCTGCGGGACGACTCTTCCCCGGTCCAGAGATCCGGGTCCGCTCTGCGGTCGGTCGTGAGTAGGAACGTCTATTGGGTCGAGTCGGACGGCACACCCGCGCACCGTCCCGAGCTGGACTCGCTTACCAAAGACACCTCGCACACGTCGTCGCACTCTAGGCGCAGGACTCTGCTATGACCCCGGACACCTCCCCAGAAGGCCGTCTGGAGGTCACTGTGCCTCCTGTCCCGACAGTCGTACCCATCTGCGTCCAGGGGGTCACGATCCGTTCACCGCAAAAAGTACTCGCCAGTGAGTCTACTCCCACAGTACAGGTAAGCGGCCCACTCAGTCTACGACCGACTTGTACTAGAGTACCACACAAATTCGCAAAGGAAAGAACATTCACTTTTTAGAGATAGTCCGAACACACGTAGCCCTACCTGTCACGGAAGTCTTTGGGTCTTTATTTGAGAACCAGGACGTACCCAAAACACGTTTTTAAAGGTAGAAACAGGAAAAGAGAAACGATTGAGAGGAAGAGAGGAGGTTGAGGTGGAAGAGAGAGTGTGTGTGTGTGGTAAAAAATTTTCAATGAATTTTCAACCCTTAAAATTCATATAGTCAGTCCTAGGGTCCTGAACCTTCTCACACCCGACTGTTATCCCACTAAGGTTCATATCAGTGCAAAGAGACCCTTTCAGTCGCCTCCCGTGGACAATCCACACTCCCATCCGGACGTACCACGCACAGGACGAGTCTGTCGTGGGGGAGCCTTGGCCTTCTTCGCTCCGAGCGCAGACGACAGTGACACCTCTGTCAGGGGTATAGAGACCCCCACCTTTGACGGGAAAGACGGATTTTGGGCCTACAATGCAAGGGAAACAGAGAAGACTCCCTCCCCCGAGGAACCGGGACGAACTACGTTAACTCACTTACTCCTCTTCGCACTCGTCAGGACGGACAAGGTGTCCACGTGACGTCGTAACGGGTCTGAGGTCTCTCGGGGGAGATTAGTGCCGACACCACGACCGAGGAGGTCTCCTACACCCGGACACGATACGACCCTGAACCTTACCTCCGTCCTGGCGGTGACTCTCCTCTCGTACCATGAACCGACTCATTGACCTGTAAAGGGCCGGTCGGAACAGACAGGATAACGGATCGAATATCTATTCGGATTATAGGTTCTTAGACTTCCTTAAGACGGAACTAGGAAACCCAGGACCCGGTAGAAGGAGAAACTTGTCTACTCGATAGGAAATTAATTCTGTAGAGGTTTGATTCTCGGTCTACAAGTAGACCTCTGGTGTAGGTGTGACTCAGTACTAACCGGCGGGGACTCAAACCGGCCTCGTACGATCGGTACACCACTCCCCAATAGTAAACTGTCATCACAAAGGACCAGTCACCGACCACTGACCTTGTGAGAGTGTGCCTCCGAAAGTAAGAAAAACATAAACAGGAACGAATCCGGGTCCAGTAGTCTGACAGTACGGGGAAGAACGAAGGGAGGTGGATCATTAGGAAGAGGATCTATCAGGAAGGTCCCGGAGAAATACCTTCTTTACCCAATCTCCCAGTTCCCCTTACCCTGGTCAATGGTCGTATCGAGGACGAGCACCGTTTACGAAAAGGGCGGGAAGAGAACCGACCTCGCGACCACAGCCCGGGGTGGACCGTCCTCGCGTCGGCCTGGAACGGCACCGGCACCCGCTTAAACGTCAGTGGCCCGAGTGCGGGTGTACGTGTCGGACGTCGAGAACGGAAACACGGGTACTCTCCGTGAGGTAACTCGGACAACAGTAAAAATCGGTTACTTGCCCTATCTCCATGACTAACCCTGAGTCGGACATATAAAATTTTTATAAATGCATACACAAAAGTACGTAGGTAACTAAGATTCCGTGCACGTGAAGTGTTAAATTGTTGACTTGTGTTAGATTGAGACTTTAGCCCCACACAGTATAGTGAGTTTAATACTGACTGTCGAACAAAGAGAAAGAACCTCCAAGTATTACCACGGGGAATTTTACTACCGTCTCTCCCTCTGTTCAGCTCTCTCATCGTAACTGTACATATGTGACGACACACATTTTGTCTATTGCTCGTCTTCGGACGACACGTCTTGTCCCTTGTGTCGAGACACGAGACACCGCTGGACCTCTCCACCCTGGAACCCCCGATCCTCCCTCCAAGATCTCCCTCCCCTAAACACATATGAACATCGACTAAGTGTGACAACATGTAATCTTTGACCTTGTCGTAACATTTCGTTAATGTGAGGTTAACTTTTTTTTTAACTACCGTAGAATCTCGAGTGTTTTTATGTAATGCATCCTAGTCGAGTAAAAAGTGAAGAAACGGGTTTCTTAAACATATAAAGGGGTTTATCCGTCTAAATGATCGTTCAGAGACATATAAGTGCAACGTGATCCACGTCGGTTCATTTTACCCGCGGAGTATAAAGTGTACTGAAACGAGACGTGTCTCGTGAACGCATAGGTGACAACCAACCTAAAATCTTGATATAACCTTTCTTCCGTCCCACGATAGGATACGTATATAATGACTCCTCGACCATGTTCCGGTGGACAGATCACTATTTCGCTTGGACAAAGAAGACTGAGGAATAATCCTCAGTCGGATCTTAGGTCTTTGTCGTTTTTATGTAACCAAACAAAAGGAACGAATCTCATCTCTTACCTCTAGTGATGGGACTCTCTTAGAAATATCATCCGTTGTTAACCCTTAGATTTGTGGGTGTCTTCTTCTACCGATTTGTGTTATAGACTAATGACATCTTGCGTCTCCGTAACTCTTATTGTGCATACACCTGACAATGACTATGTTTCTCTGACATATAAATTTTCTCCCTTGATACCTATAGACCCGTCTCTCCTAAGATTAGTCTTACGTACAGAGTAACGAAGCTAAGACGACGGTTGGCAACTGGAGAAGGTCGTCCGTCCCTGTCCGTCCCGGACCTCCTCAGTACTTGACTTGAGGACTCGTCTACGATTCCATCTCTTCAATGCCTTCTCCTCTGCTCTGGGTCGACCTTCTACCTTGGTTCCACGAACTGTACGTTCATCATCCCCGGGAGTCTCCTCTTGTTCCCTCTCCTTCCCCCATAGTCACTCCTGTCCAATCTTCATCCAATTTCACATTATCGTCTGTCAGGTATGCCAGTCACCAAATTGAGTTGTTCAAATAAAAGGGGCGTACTACGCCACCGGCCATATCCATGCCCTCCTCCCCCAAAACGACCAAAAACAACAGGTCCTTGTTTTCGACTGTCTCGGAAACTTAGTACTTGACAATTATCGTGAATTTCAACCGGACCTTCACGTGTATCGTGAAGAGGAGAAAATAAGTGGTTTCGTTTAGTGTTAGGGTGACAATTGAAGTCTCCCTCCGCGTATACAAGGACGGTATGTCGGCCTTCCTCCTTTCGACCTTTATAAACCATTTGTCGTGAGGACTGGATGGCACTTCCCTTTTTTGATTCTATGTAGATTCTCATAGGATCATTATAACGAATCGAGAATCCTACCTTTCTTTTTAGAAAGGCCGAAAGTCCGGTTTCCTTGTATGGTAAATGTTTCCTTTTTCTTGGTGTGACCGCAGTTTAAAAGATAAACGTTGAGGTCCTTCGATTTTTTACTATCTTAAAAGAGACGTCTGGTGACTCCTTCTTTCCTCCCGTTGAGTTCTTAGTATATGGGTCCGTTTGTAAATAGATTGTACCAAATCAAGTCAAGTTAACGAGTCAGTACAGACTGAGAAACGTTGGGGTACCTGACGTCGTGCGGTCCGGAGGGACAGGTAGTGGTTTTTAGTTCAGCCACTACGGTAGGTTGGGAGAGTAGGAAACAGCAGGGGAAGAGGACGGAAGTTCGAAAGGGTCGTAGTCCCAGTAAAGGTCACTCAGTCAAGAAGTGTAGTCCACCGGTTTCATAACCTCAAAGTCGAAGTCGTAGTCAGGTAGGTTACTTGTAAGTCCTGACGAAAGGAAATCCTACCTGACCAACCTAGAGGAACGTCAGGTTCCCTGAGAGTTCTCAGAAGAGGTCGTAGTGTCAAGTTTTCGTAGTTAAGAAGCCACGAGTCGAAAGAGATATCAAGTTGAGAGAGTAGGTATGCACTGATGACCTTTTTGGTATCAAAACTGATCTGTCTGGAAACAACTGTTTCATTACAGAGACGAAAAATTATATGACAGATCCAACCAGTATCGTAAAGAAGGTTCCTCGTTCACAGAAAATTAAAGTACCGACGTCAGTGGTAAACGTCACTAAAACCTCGGGGGGGTTTTATTTCAGACTGTGACAAAGGTAACAAGGGGGTAGATAAGCAGTATTTCACTACTCTGACCTATGGTACCAGAATCAAAAGACTTACAATTTAAAATTCGGTCGAAAAAGTGAGAGGTGAAAGTAGTTCTCCGAGAAATCAAGAAGAGAAAGACGGTATTCCCACTACAGTAGACGCATAGACTCCAATAACTAGAAAGAGGGTCGTTAGGACTAAGGTCGAACAGGAAGGAAGTAGGTTGGACCGTAAAGTGTACTATATGAGACGTACATTCAATTTATTCGTCCCACTGTTATATGTCGGAACTGTATGAGGCAAAGGTCAAACCTTGGTCGGGTAACAAGGTACAGGTCAAAATTGACAACGAAGAACTGGACGTATGTCTAAAGAGTCCTCTGTCCAGTCCACCAGACCATAAGGATAGAGAAAGTCTTAAAAGGTGTCAAACAACACTAGGTGTGTCAGTCCATGACTTTCAGAATCGGTGTCGTTAATTCGTTCTTTTCTTTATTTTGTGTAGGTCAGAGTCTTTCTTTTTTTGTGTAATAGTTTACTGCGAAAAAGGTCGTAATATAATTCTTTTAAAGTTTGTATGTCCTTTAAACTTTGCAAATCGAATATATAGAATTAAAAAACTACGGAAAGCAAAATTACATCTGTAATCATGTAGAGGGAGATTTACGAAGCAAATCGGACAGTAATTGATGTCAAGTCATAAACGAATGTGAAAAGAGACCGACTCCATTTTACCTGTGGTTACTTTAGAGTTTAGGAGTCGCATGTAAGTGTCTTAAGAGTGTCTATGGACGTACACATACCGGATTCGGGAGGGGCACTGTGTCGTAAAAGTAGTGGGGTCTTCGAGGAGACTTGGAAAAAGTTAATTAGAGACGGGGTTGGCGATGGGGATCTCTGTCGGTGACAAGACTGAAAAAGGTGGCTTCCAATTGAAAGGGACAACATCTTGAAACATATTAAGGACAATGTACACGAGAAAGTACGTGAAGTGAGTCGTACAAAAATTACTAGTAGACACAAGGTTCACAGCCATCAAATACGACGAATAACGACTCATCCCAAGATTAACGTAAGGTACTAATATAGTGTAAATAGGTCCGATAACTGCTGGTCAACCCAAAAAAGTCTCTAAAGAATGATCTTATCTCGACACTACTTATAAGACTCTGTATAAGTATATCTGTATACAAAAACAAAGAAAACCTATTTATAAATCTGTGATTAATAACACAATCCTCCCGAAGGGTCCACGAGGTCACCAATTCTTGGGCGGACGGTAACGCCCGCTACGTTCTCTGTGCACAAGCTAGGGACCAAGTCCTTCTAGGGGACCACATCCTTTACCGTTGGGTGAGGTCATAAGTCAACTCAAGTCAAGTCAGCGAGTCAGTACAGGCTGAGACGCTGGGGTACTTAGCGTCGTGCGGTCCGGAGGGACAAATAGTGGCAGAGGACCTGAAGTGGGTTTGAGTGCAGGCAGTTCAGACACTACGGTAGGTCGGCAGAGTAGGACCCAGCAGGGGAAGAGGAGGACGGGGGTTAGGGAGGGTCGCAGTTTCAGATAAGGTTACTCAGTTGAGAAGCGTACTCCACCGGTTTCATGACCTCAAAGTCGAAATCGTAGTAAGGAAGGTTTCTTTAGGGTCCCAACTAGAGGAAGTCTTACTTGACCAACCTAGAGGAAGTGTTACTTGACCAACCTAGAGGAACGTCAGGTTCCCTGAGAGTTCTCAGAAGAGGTTGTGGTGTGAAGTTTTCGTAGTTAAGAAGTCGTGAGTCGAAAGAAGTGTCAGGTTGAGAGTGTAGGTATGTACTGGTATCCTTTTTGGTATCGGAACTGATCTACCTGGAATCAGCCGTTTCATTACAGAGACGAAAACTTATATGATAGATCCAACGAGTATTGAAAAGAAGGTTCCTCATTCGCAGAAAATTAAAGTGCCGACGTCAGTGGTAGACGTCACTAAAACCTCGGGTTTTTTTATTTCAGACTGTGACAAAGGCGACAAAGGGTAGATAAAGGGTACTTCACTACCCTGGTCTACGGTACTAGAAGCAAAAGACTTACAACTCGAAATTCGGTTCAAAAAACGAGAAGAGAAAGTGAAAGTAGTTCTCCGAAAAATCAAGGAGAAATGAAAGACGGTATTCCCACCACAGTAGACGTATATACTCCAATAACTATAAAGAGGACCGTCAGAACTAAGGTCGAACACAAAGAAGGTCAGGTCGCAAAGAGTACTTAGTGAGACGTATCTTCAATTTATTCGTCCTACTGTTATATGTAGGAACTACATGAGGAAAAGGATAAACCTTGGTCAGACAACAAGGTACAGGTCAAGATTGACAACGAAGGACTGGACGTATATCTAAAGAGTTCCCTGTTCAGTCCACCAGACCATAAGGGTAGAGAACTTCTTAAAAGGTGTCAAAGAACACTAGGTGTGTCAGTTTCCGAAACCGTATCAGTTATTTCGTCTTTATCTACAAAAAGACCTTGAGAGAACGAAAAAGGTACTAGGTCGCCTACAACCGTTAAACTAGAGACCAAGAAGACGGAAAAGATTTTGGTCGAACTTGTAGTCGTTCAAGTGCCAAGTGCATAACGACTTCGGACCGAACCTCTTAAAACTCGTAATGAAATGATCGTCCACTCTACTCACGTTAACACACCATCAAACTCGTAAGAAACCGTAACGGAAAGAAACCCTAACCTTCCTTTTGACTGGAAAAGGTCAGGACACCGGTGACGACTCAAAAGGTTTAAACGACCGTATAACTCACGTCGTGAAAGTGTCGTAGTAGAAAGTCCTAAACTTTGTCGAGTTGACCTTAGGGTAGTGGAGGTGATCGAAGCAAGTATCACTACGAAAGATTCCGGGTGAACTGAAGTGTAAGTCCTACAACCGAGATCTACTCACAGTGTGGTAGCACTAATAGACCCAGTACTTCTAGAAAAACATGTCAGGACACATAAGAACGGTGGAGAAGAATTATAGAAGACGAAGACAATCCAGGTATGGCAAAGACAGGAAATAACTCGGGTAGAAACGTACTTTACANCCATAGAGATTAAAAGAACTTCTCTAGAGATCAGAAAGGGTAAGACAACAAAAGGAGATAAAGAAACGTAACTAGTGACTTCTTCCGAAAGAATAGAGAGGAACGGTAAGAAACCTTGAGACGTAAGTCTACGAATATAGAAAGGAAAAGAGGAAACGAAAAGCGAAGAGAAGAAAAGTGTCGATAAACATTCCGGAGGGGTCTGTCGGTAAAACGAAAAAACGTAAAGAAAAGGTACCCCTACCAGAACTAGGGACAGAGGACATGTTACAGTGCTTGGAGTAAGGTATCAAGTAGTCCGTGAGATAGATAGTCTAGGTCCAGGAATTTAGATAAAGAGTGAAGGTGACATATTAGTATTCCCTAAACTAAATCCAGTATGGACTTACCAGATCGCCAAAAGGGATGAAAGAAGTTAAAGTCAGACTTAAACCATTATTCCTCAAGTACTAGACTCGGTGTCAGTCGAGGACCAGAACAAAAACAACTGACATATCTCGAAGAGGTAGAAACCGACGTTTCTTATATTAGTTAGACTAAAGCCACAACTGGTAGACCACTACAGGTACACATCTCAGAAGAGAACACAACAACCTTCTCCCACAAACGATACTGGTCACGTAAAAGAACCGTTTTGAGATAATCAGAAACGGGACGAAGTAAGGCGTAAGGTTCCGGTTTAAACGGACAATGAGGTCCACAAAGAACTGAAGGATGAAAACGTAAGGTCAGGGGATATTACTTTTCCTGTAGAAAAAACCCACAATCAAGATTTTCCAGAACATCCAGAAGTATTTTGGCAAGTTGAAGTCGAAGAAGTCGCAATGACCAACCCCGTATCTGAACCTATTGACACTATAACTTACCAAACGGAACCTCTACTTGTCTCTAGTAAGACAGTAAAAACTCTAACGTAGGTTCATGACGTAAAGCCTGAGAGAACAACTGGCACTCCTGATGAGGTAAAGAAGACTCCCTAAGGACGGGTATCATCATCTATATTACCAGTAGACTCAATTTAAGTGGGTAAGGTCAGGTAGAATCAAGCCCCTAAGGATCTTACAGCTGCAAGTGAGAACGGTAAGGGACAAACTGGTGAAGGTTAAACGGAACTAAGTACCTGGATTGTAAGGTCCAAGGATACGTTATGACGAGAAATGTCGTAGCCTGGGACGAAGATAGTGGTCAGTGTAGGTGTTGACCCATAACAAAAACGAAACCGAGGTAGGGAAGTAAGAAAGACCTCAATAAAGAGGTGACTAGAGGTCATCGTATAACCGGACCCCTCAAGGAGAAAGTCATAGGATAGTAAAACGGAAAAGTATGACAAGTACCCCAAGAGTTCCGTTCTTATGACTTCACCAAACGGTAAGGGAAGAGGTCACTCGGTGCAAGACAGTCCGAAGAGGTGGTACTGGACGGGAAGAACCCAACGGGGCGCCCGTACCGAATCAAAGTAACTCAATCTCCTCCGACACCAGGATCACACTAATCTAACTGATCAAAAGACACTCATACCAAAGTCACACAGACGGGAGACCACGGGAGAACGTTGTGGATGGTAGAATGAACCCAAAGAGAATGGAACCCGCACCCCCATCGAGAAGTGCCGACGAGGTCGTTTCGTGTCGGCGACGAGGAAGGGAACCTGCTCCCCATAGAGGAATGGCGGCGACAAGGACTGGAAGTTACACCCTACCGAGGAGATCCGGGAGGACGCGGGTGTATCGGTGGTGAGGAGCCTACGAGGAGGGCCGGCGATCGAGGAGAGCCGAAGGTGGGGACTGGAGCCTGCGCCCATCGAGGAGGGTCGGCGGCGGCGACTGGAGCCTACGTCCCATCGAGGAGAGTCGGCAAGGACGCGGCAACGTCGGACCGTGAGATCCGGCGACGGGGACTGCAGACTGCACCCCATCGAGGAGAGACGCGAATCACAAGTACGGTCCTTTTAAGGTACTTGTCTCCTCGTACCACCCGATGTCAGACCCCGGTGTTTCTCATCCTGCACTAACTCGTTGACGCGTGTTGTTGGAGAATCCAATCCGATTCACACACAAAACAGAATGTTTCTTGATGGTCTGGAAAAGTGTGTTACTGACACAGAATATGAGGGAGGTCCTTATACTCGCAAGGTCAACGGGGTATAGGAGTGGTTGCAAACAACGACAGTCAGAAAATTTGAACTTGTAAACTGTACGATTATTTCTTTACATAAACTCAAGAGGTCTCTTTGGTTTAGTGACCCTATATAATATATATATATAAAGGCAACGAGACGGAAACATAAGAGACGTCCCGAAGGTGTTTAACCTACTACGGTTGGGTATGACCCCTCCAGTTAGACGAAATGAGTGAGAAACTTAAGTTTACAATTAGAGTAAGTCTTTGAGGGTCTATATTACACATTGGTTTATAGACACATGGGGTACTGGGTCATTTGTGTTTTAATTGGTTGTATTGTCTATGTAATCCATGTATGTGTCTCTGTGTGAACCATAATTTAACTAAAGTTCATAGATAGGAATCCGACAGAGGACTATGAACGATACTCTTAAGACAACCGAGGACCCTGTCATCCACTCGGGGTCTGAGACCTTGCCTCAGATCTGCGACTCAGGTCTTCTCCACACAGCTTTCTCCGTTGTCAGTTTTGACCACCGGAAAGGGATCAGGTCCTACAAGACGTCCTTTCTTACCGGGTCTGTAGTTGGTGACTATTTGACGTAACCAAAGGTCAACAAAGAGACTACCTCCCTCCCTCTCTCTCTGTCAGTCACACACAATTTTTACACTATGAATGAGTACACGAGAGCCCCTGTGCAAAGAAGCCATATCTTTTCATTCAGTAGGTCGCAATGGGGAACCGGAAAGTAACATTATTTAGGGTAAATTATCTTAAGTACGCCAGTTCAGAGTAAATTGTCTGTAATCCGTGGTGTTCTTATATTCTCCCTCCTTAGACCGTCCTGTGGCCCGGGACCGACCATCCCTGTCTCACCCCCCACGCAGGACGCGGGGAGCCACCCTCCTTAAGGAAGTCGGGGGGTGGTCCTACCTCCCGGACGGACCGAAGGAAAAGGGCCCGACGACGAAAACGCAGAAGAGGGAAATCCACTAGGGTCTCTGTCCGTCTTGACCCCGTCCCGATTTTATCGCGTAGTCGAATCTCCCTCCCAGGCCTTCCCTTGACCCCGTTGCACTCTCGTGCGCAAGACGGACGGGTTCTTTAGTCCAGAATTTCCTCTTCCAACGTCAAAACCTTTTACTCTTTTCGAAAGGAAACGTAGCGTTCTATTTACGACATCCCCGTGCTCCCTCAACATCGAACTCGACCGAAGGGGTCAGAAAGGAGTCAACGAGACTGCCAGTCTACCTTCGTTGACCCAGTTCAGGTTCCCCGGGTCAATTGGGACAGGTCCTTCTACGACCTGCTCGTACTGGTGCACACACAAGGACCGACGGGGAACCAAGAGACGTCCCCCCGAGTGACTGTGGTGGAGGGACATTGGGTCCTATCGTCCCCCTGTCGGGGAGTGGTCCACCTCCGAACAGGACAGGGCCCTCGAGGCTAGAAGCCAGGTCGCTCCTAAGGAGGGTGAGTCCGGTCTGCCAACAGCTTGCTGTCCTTCGTTGACCCGAGACCGGAAGTGGAGATGCATTGGGACCCGACTAGACTACGGTTCTCCTTCTTCCTTCTGCCCCAGAGGCATTCCTAGAGGGAGAACTGACCCCCCCACCTTCTCGGGACATCGTCACAAGTAAGCCACCTCGGGGGGTCGTGTCCGGACCCCGCCTCTGCTCAGGGGGCGCCACGAGACAGGACCCGGGGACGGAGACGGTGTCGGAACCCCCCGTCTGTCCGAGCCCTCGACGACCGTCTGCACCGACCGGTCGGGTTCGATCGTCACGGAGGAGAGAGGCCGTCTGCTTCTGTGTTACGCCCGTCCCGGGAGGCTTCTCTCTAATCTGTCTCCCCCGCCGTCACCGCGTACGACAGACGAGTGGGGCGAAGGTCCCGAGCGACCCGTCTCAGGAGTTCTCAGGGTGGACCTCGAACGAAGGGGCACTTCCTGTTCTCTCGTAGAGAAAGGGCTTAAAGGACTCACGACTACTCCAGCGTACTTCGACTGCCTTTAGTACAGTCAACCTACTGACGTCCCTGGTGACAAACTAGAAACAAACGACCCGACTAAAATCAAGTCAACCCTGAAGAAAAAGTTTCACCATAGTTTTAAAGGATCTAAAAAAAAATTGAACAGTCTACCGAGTATCTCTAGTATCACGTCCCCTGGCCTCAAGTCAGGGACCAGTCCCTTGATTCTGGGGGTGCACGACGTCGCCTAGATTCGGGCTGAAGTCCCGTTGATCTCTCCGGGAACGTCGTTGCCTCTGGGTTCCGTCAGGTATTTTCTCCGCAAATTTTTAGTCGGTAAAGTGTACTTCTTCTAGTGTCATGAGCAGTAGGCGTCCCGACAACCACGACTCGGTACTGACGCGTCGGGGTGCGTCACGGACCCCGTCGTTCGTCGCCACAGGTAGGACTAGTGGACCTGGAAAGTCCTTCCCTCGTCCCCCAGTGATCAGGGGGGTCGGGGGTCCGAGAGGTATAAAGTGGAAAACGGGAAGTGTAAGGTAAATTTTCCATCAAACGTTTGAGTCGCAGAATGTCGGTTACGATGTCCGAGTCACGGTCCTCCTTTCGTCTTGAGCCAGGAAGGCATAATTATCTTGAGGGTCCCCTTTTATTTGAATAGTGAACCATGTCACACACCCTAATAGGTCCTGGTGCCAACGAAGTCTCCCGTAACGACCCTGCTACACCCTCGGAACTCCACTTACGAACTCCTACAGCACACACACACACACACACACACACACACACACACACACACACCTTACGAACTCCTACAGCACACACACACACACACTCCACTTACGAACTCCTACAGCACACACACACACACACACACCACTTACGAACTCCTACAGCACACACACACACACACTCCACTTACGAACTCCTACAGCACACACACACACACACACACCACTTACGAACTCCTACAGCACACACACACACACACTCCACTTACGAACTCCTACAGCACACACACACACACACACACACACACACACACACACACACACATCGTAGAGTGCAGGGAAAACGACACACTGGGAGGACATGGCCAGCCGGACAGGGTGCCAGGACCCTTGTGTCACGAACAACCCTCCGCTCTGAGGGACCGACAACCCACGGTCGGGACCGGGAGACCGACGCAATGGACCCGTCCACTGGATGGGACCACAGGAGAAGACGTTTTGTCTCAATTGCGATTACGACTGGGCGGAGTATAAGGGTCGTTTACTCTTCTGGACGTTTCGACGGGTCTACTCGCCTTCACGCCAGGCACTAGTGGACGTTCTCAGCCACGGAATCTCCGATCCCCGGACCACACACGTCAAGGGACAGCCGACAAGTCCTTCGCGGCAAGTGTCACGAGGTCTCAGGACACGAGACTTCTCTGCCCGGGTCGAGTGAAGACGTACTGGACACCGGTCCCACGGGACGACGAGGCAGAGGGGGTAGGGAGTGGCAGGGGGCGCAAGAAGGAGCAATGAGTGACGGACCGAACGACTACCACACGGAAACAAGTCACGGTAAAATCGGGCGAAAGTCTAAAGAATAAACTAGGAGGTTTCCCTTCATCTACACAGAGAAAAAGTCCACTCCTTGACTCCAGGTCCCTCTCATCTATTGAACGGTTCCAGAACTCCGACCTTTTGGACCCAGTAGAACCGGAAGGGGTAAGTGTACTGTTGTCTGGGACTCCAAAAACAAAAAAAATCGGAATGTGTGTGTGTGTGTTTACGTCTCCACCCACTGCCTTCACCATGACTGGGACGAAAGTAATCTTATATCCAGAGAGGATGGTATCACCGCGAAGGAGGTTCTGGATCATAAAGGGTCGGGCGGAGAAAAACTTTTGAGACAAGACTCCACACAAAGGGTTGTGGTGGTTCGTTAATTGAATTAAGACTCCCATAGATGGACCTCTACCGTAGACTAGGGTGTCCGAGTCGGGGGGTCCTGTCGGGGGTGAACGTTCCGGTCAGTGTTCGGGTCCAACAGTGGAGGCGAAGACAGGTCGACGGACAATTAACCTCAAAGGGTACGGGGGAAGGAGAAGGTCTGGAGTCTTTGTAAAGTGAGTGATCTTCTTGCCAAATAATACGTTTCTACATTAAGTCTTTGTCGGGTCGCTCTCTCCACGTGTCACAGTCCAACCCTCCCACCCCCCCGACCCCCGTCACCCGCCCCACCCCCCACCGCCTACCCCCGCCACCCCACCCACCCCACCCCCGCAACCCCAGCACCCCCGCCCCTTGCCGTCTCGGTGTGACCGAGGTCCGTGTGGCGAGAGGGGTCTGGAGGTCGGTCTCTCGAGGTCTGGGAGAGGAAGCTCCAAACTACCCCTGAATCAGTGTATCCGTACCAGCTAATTTAGGGACCGGTGACCACTGACCAGCTCGGAGATCCAGTCCCCACCCCGACCTTCAAGGTCAGAAGATTAGTGCACCAACCAAGAGAACCGTTGGCCTGGGGTAGGAATCCAATAGTAGATCCCTGAAAGGTTTTCAGTGGAGTTTCCCCTACCAATACTTATTTGTGAGGAAATTGAGAAAGTGGAAACCAAGACCTCGACAAAGTCCTTCACTGCTGTTTTCGGGTTTACGACGACCGGAATGCAATTACCTAAGGCTCCCAAAATCAAATCGAGACCCGGTCTTTGTCCTGTTTCCGGTGTATATACGAAGACTAATCTTTAGTGTTATAGTGTGGACGTCAGTTGAGAAAGAAGAGGTTGCCGCTCCTGAAATCCAACCCTCGATTCTTTAGACTAAGACCAGAGTCGAGTCGGGGAGTCAACGAACTGACAACCGGAGGGTCCCAGAGAAAGAAATAGACATGCTGCTCTCCTAGCCGGATTTGGACACTTAGAGTCGAACAAAAAAGACTCCTGTATTTACGGGTCACTGGAAAGGAGGATGTGGAAAGAACGCCCCGCAGGGAACAAGGGTCGTAGCATCGACACTGAACTGGGAAGAGCCTATGAGTCCCTTAGTGCCACCCCACGTTTCCAAACTTACTACGGTAACATTGTTACTGACACGATTCATTAGTCTCTACACTCATTGCATGTTCCACTTCCCGAAAAGAAATCACTCGTCAGGGACATGGTGGAGGGTCACCGGCGTAGTCCTGCACCATAGACTCCCGGACAGTCCGGGTAGGACCGGAGGGGAGTCGGGACGCGGGAGTCGGACGTCCGTCCCAGGACTGAACCGTTCAAATTTCACTTTCGTAGAACATCAGTGAATTCGCAGCGTTTTGGAACCAGAAAACTCACTCTTTCTTCCCACTTGTTGATCAGAGGGTCACCGACCAGTAAGACACTTTACAATGACTCATGTTCATAACCACATAAACGTCCCGTGTCCGGACTCCCGTCTGAGTCCCTCTGTCTTCCTGCTCCAATCTTCTCGTAAGAGTGGCAAGGTCTGAGCTCAAGTACTGAGTGGACACGATCCTGCGTCCTACCTGGGAGGGGAGAGTTCAAAGGAAAGACACAAGACCACAACAGAAATTACCTACGTATTGGTGGGTCTCTAGTCTTTTATGTCGGGAAAGAGTTTCGAGTCGGTCTCAGGAACTCTACTGTCGTGAAGGTCCTGAAAAATCGGTTGCGTGCATCTGCGACTCATAGAGACTCCTTTTCCCGACCCCCTTACCCCAACCACGGCGTCTCAGACTCCAGGCGAAACGGGCCTCACCCGACCTGACACCCACAAGACAGACCAAGACCTCGAGTCTCGGGACAGGGACTTCTCTCCTCCCAAGTCTCTTCTGAAGTACGGTTCTCAGACACGGGACGGACCCTCGGCCGGGCGAAGGACCGAGTCGTGGCGGTCGACAGGTCCAGTCCCCGACGGGACGTCTCATTCGCCCGGGGGAGTCCTTCCTGGGACCCCTTCGACACTCGAGGAGAAACGGAACTTGGGAGAGGAGTACCATCTATGACGAGGGTGCAGGTCACTTTGACACACACCTGTGAATCCGACTTTTAATTGTCTTCCCAGTTTGGAAGTGGGGTCATAAATCTGCAGACATAAACTGGACCTTTGAGGTCTGACCCTTTCATCCCCAATACCAGCGTTATTCCCTCTGAATTTTAAACTACACCTGTTTATTCATCTACTGAAAAGTCAGAAAGATCATCTCACCTTCACTTCATAAGACAAACTTTGGTCGTCCAAAAAAAGGGAGGTGACACGTCGGACACCTCGAATCCCGTATCGAGGGACAGGTCACTAGTTCGGACCCCTTCGTCTTGGGATCGGTGCCCTGGCGGTCCCTCAAAGGGTAAACAAGACGAAATGTTATAAATGAATAAACCGACGTGGTACAGAAGTGACTCCGCAGACCCTAGAAATGAAAGTCGTACGTTCTAGATCAAGGGACCGGGTCTCTGCCTTAGGTCAGGGGGACGCGACCTTCGTGTTCGCAGAGTCGGTGACCGCGCGGTCCCTCCCTCAAGGGGGAAACTTTTCATTAAAATTATTTTCATTTTACCCCTTTTAACCTTTCTAAACATAAATAGACATTTTTAGACATAAATAGACATTTTTAGCCAGTTTTCTATTAAATATTTTTTCGCTAGTTACGTATTACCTCAAGTCGAGTTTTCCAAGAGACGGTTTTATGGGTCACGACTATGCGAAACTACTTTGAGGGGTCCACACATTACTTATTTGAAGGACCTCTTATTTTGCCGTCCCAGTCAGCGGACACCAACACTTTGTCGACAGTGAGAACCTCCGTATGCCGGTTCCGTACACGCCGTAAGCCCTCACGAGACGTCCCGGTGGGGTGACGCGCGTGAGAGGTTCCTGTCGACGCCCCCGACACCCTCCCCTCCACGCGTCCGACTCCCCACCTCCACGGGTGTGGACATCCCCAAGGAAGGGGTCCTTCCTACAATTGAGAAACTATAAATTTCTGTCTGACAAGTCAGTGGAACTAAGTGAGTTACTGAGGGACAGGGGTGACGGGTGATCTGGGGGAACCCTTTCCTAGACTTACGTTTCTTTTGAGTTCAGACCACGGTCTCTACCGACCATCCGTAGCCGCTCCCCGTACCGTTCCCACACGTCAAGTCAAGTCAGCGAGTCAACACAGGTTGAGAAACGCTGGAGTACTCGGCGTCGTGTGGTCCGGAGGGACAGGTAGTGGTTGAGGGCCTCGAGTGGGTTTGGGTACAGGAAAACTCAGCCACTACGGTAGGTTGGTAGAGTAGGACACAACAGGGGAAGAGGAGGGCGGAAGTTAGAAAGGGTCGTAGTCCCAGAAAAGTTTACTCAGTCGAGAAGCGTACTCCACCGGTTTCATAACCTCAAAGTCGAAGTCGTAGTCAAGAAGGTTGCTTGTGGGTCCTGACTAGAGGATATCTTCTGACCAACCTAGAGGAACGTCAGGTTCCCTGAGAGTTCTCAGAAGAGGTTGTGGTGTCAAGTTTTCGTACTTAAGAAGCCGCGAGTCGAAAGAAATATCAGGCTGAGAGTGTAGGTATGTACTGGTGACCTTTTTGGTATCGGAACTGATCTACCTGGAAACAACCGTTTCATCACAGAGACGATTCCCACTCGGAGGTACTTTTTTTACCCTCAACCTCCGATATTGTTTTTTTACTTTACAACCAACGGAATTACGTCTTCAGTCAACACCCGACACAGATCTGGCAGTAAGAGACACAACTAAGACTCGGGTGTGCCGGTCTCAGTGTGTTCTCAAAGGTGGAAATAATACCTACACGAACCAAACCCCTTTGTTTTGTTTTGTAAAGGAAGACAAGAGAGAAAGTCCAAAGTTCACGGGGTAAACGAGGTTCAGGCACCGAAGACTACTCTACCTTTACGTGAAATATTACACAGACTCGTTTGGAGCAGAGAGGATGTTGCCACTCCCGAACCGACCCCGTCCTCCGTCCCCCCACCGGAGACCCGTCGAAGACGTGGGACGGAAGGTTCTCCCTTCCCGTTCCCGTCACCCGGTCCCTCCCTCAGGGAGTCCTCCGATCACGCGGGGCAGGAAAGACGGTGGGCGAATCGAGGAGAACGCAGACCAGCCCTCTGTCCGGAACCAGAGTGTGTCGACTGTCGCCTTCCAGACGCCCTCGTGGTCGAGAGACACCCCCTCCCCTCAGGGCCGGCTCGAAACGTGCTGGACGAATTCGGACTGACAGGCCCCGTCTTATCTACACTACACACCTGTGGAACCCCTGATTCTTGACTGGACGGTGGAACCCCGACTCGTACTCATGTAGCTCCCTGAGGTACTTTGGGGTCAGGGGACGGTGCTGTGGGGCACCTGCCTCACTTTCACTTGTGGACGGATCGCACGATACGTGTCTGAACCCACGCAAGAGCCAGCGGAGTCAGTACCGGGTGAGAAACCCTGGAGTACCTGACATCGGGTGGTCCGAGGAGACAGGTCCCTTGAGAGGCCCGGTCGTATGACCCCACCCGACGGTAAAGGATCCCTAGTTTGGGTTCACAGAACGGGACCGTACCCACACGGGCACAACGGGACGCACCGGAGGACCGGAGTGAGTCGGTGTGAGTGTGACTCGCAGGGGAGTCTCCCTCGTCTCCAATCGGTCGGTCGGTCTCCGGACGGCACTGACAAGAACCAGACAAGGTAAAAGAGGGAGGAGATCAACTTTTCGGAAGGGACCACCGAGTCTGTCTACCATTTCATCGGTGGACGCTACACCGTCTGTACCCAAGCTAGGGACCCAACCCTTGTAGGGGACCTCTTCCCCCTTGTCATGAGAACGGACCTCTTAAGATACCTGTCTCCTTAGACCACCCGATGGCGGGTACCCCAACGCTTCTCACCCTGAGCTACCTCGCTGAAAGTGAACCCTCGAAGGGACCACCGAATCTACCATTTCTTAGACTGACGTTACACCCTCTGGGTCCAAGCTAGGGACGTAAACCTTCTCCTCCTCCTTTACCGTTGAGTGAGGTCCTAAGAACGGACCTCTTAGGGTACCTGTCGCCTCGGACCGCCCAATGTCAGATACCCCAGCGTTTCTCAGTCTGTGCCAACTCGTCGACTGTATGTGTGTCAACTTTTCGGTAGAGAAACCCCGGTCCCCTCCTCCCATCCCACGTACTCTCTTACACACACACACTCACACTTACCCTCCTGGAGAAAACGTTTTCGGTCAGGAATTAGTGGGTTCCGTTTCTCGTCGTACAACGAAGACCAGGGTAGTCACCTTAAAGAGAATTCCGTTTTTTCCACGGAGCGGGGAGACGCGCGTGACAATTGTGTCCGTCAGAAACAGATTCCTGTGGATTTGGAAGGTCCATACTTCTTCCGTAAACGGTGGACCCCAGACATATACCTCACTCTCAGAGGTCCCGACCAGACCCCGGACAAGACTCTATACCGTGTCCGGAAGACCCCGGAATTCGGTTTTAGGGTCAAGTCTGGAGATCCAGTATAAAATGGTTACTGAAGAATAGTAGGATGAAACAGAAAAGATGGTTTTTCCCTTTTTTCTTCTCTAAATTCCGTAAACACTCCACATTTTGAGAGTCAGAAAGACCCTTCCCCTACTAGACGCTGAAAGAATCACCCATACACGACAAAAGAATACTTCTAAGTGACTTTAAGGACCAGTGAGGACCCTCTAAGGGGTAGATGTGTGTGTGTGGGAAAGACATCTACGATCGTGGTTAACCCCTTTAAAATTCCTTTAACTATCGTCAATATATTCCACTTTAATTGGTGGTTTCTCCGCCCCACCCCCCTTCTTTGGAGGATTTACTCTGACTATCTTTCATCATAAAAAGAATAATACTCCCAACCGGACTCGGCACCCAACCTTCGGGAGGTCATCGGCGGACGGTCTGAAAAAAAAATTTTTTCCGGTCAAATCCTTCCCGTGCTGATCAAATTGACCAAGTGGGTCACGAGTCCTCTTGGAATTTCTGGTCCTCGACCACGAGGGCGTGCCCGTGGACCGGGCACTCAGCCCTACTGTCACACGCCACCCGTACGTGGGGTCTCGTGTCTGGGAGGACGGGAGAGAAGAGGAGACTCCCGTCGAGACTTGGGTCTTACCTGCGGAGTTCCCACTCTTACCTCAGCCCCTGGGTAAACGAACCTATGTACACCGGTCGAACTGCCCCAGAACATTAGAGAGAGGGAAAGGTCACAGAGAGACACAAAGACTCTGACCGTAGGAGTTCTTGTGCGTGAGTCCAAAACTGGAAGTACAACCAGTCGATCATCTTACTTAGACCTCCACTCCTCGGACCAAGACGGTACTTGTCTTCTCAGTGTCAGGTCCCTGGCTCCTCCGGGGTTAAAGCGCTCGTCGTCCCGAGGAACCGAGACCCTCTCGGACCGCACACCGTCCGAGAAAACGGTCGTCATAAGTCGTTCGAACCACCGACAGTCTCGTCGAAATTTTCGAGGACAGACGAATCGAAAGAAGACCCCGTGTCTGGGAACGGGACGAAGAATCCAGGACGGACGGGTGGGGAGGAGAGACGGTTTCCAGTAACGGAGGTCGATTTACGACTTACAGTGTGTTCCAAAGAGATTTGCTTTCCCTGAGACCGAGGGGAGTTTCATCCACACGGAGGACGAGCAAATGGGGGGCGGTCGTCTGAACACAGGTACCACGAACAAACCGGACACAGAGACGAGAGTCCCTGGGGCACCAACCCTACCTTCACGGAAAAGAACCCGGAACCCGTCGGTCCAGGACCGAATCCTCAAACGGGTTCGATCACCCCGGCGACGACCCTCGACAATAACTACGATCATCACCGACTCAGACTACCGGACCCCAGACAGACCCCCACAGACACGTCCACGGGAAGGACGTCCCCCTACCGTCCTCTCCCGAGGACCGACGGCCACGTACTCCGCACCCACTCTCCCTCGGGACCCCTCTCCCCTCTCCCGGGGTCCCGTCGGAGACATTTTACTTCGGGGAACCCGGACTCCTGGGGGCAGACGAACAGTACTACCTTTGGGTCGGGTGGACCCGTCGCGACCGTCAGGCCCCCGACCCCACCCTGTGACGACGACCATCCCCTCGCGAGGTGAGCCTCAGAGGGGAAGTGGACCTTTAAGGGGTCCTTCCCTCGACTGTATCGGACCGCACCCACCGTGACGGGGGAGGGCCGGGAGTCCTCCGACGTCACGGACCGAGAACCCGTGGACCGGACCTCCACTCCGGCCCATCTCGGACAGACCCTGCACACACTCCGGACAGGGAGACCGAGGGTGGCAGGACGAGTGGTCCCGACACTCGTGGTGTCCGGGCCCCTGCACCCAAGTCGGGGGTCACAGGTGTGGGTGGAGACACGGGGAGGTCTCAGGGTGACCCACTGCAACCCGGACACGAGGGACGTCTGTCCGAGGAGGGGGGTGGACTTCCCTCCCGACGTCGGTATCCACTCCACCCACGACCAAAGGTCGAGGTCTCCTCTCTGACAGCGGACCAGAGACTTCCTGCCCTCGTCCAACCGGTTCACCTTCCTCGTCGCACCCCCAGGACCGACGATGGGTGTCGGATTCGACGTCGGGACTGGGGCACCACAGAAACCCCAAGTCGCCCGACACACACACTGTGACCACCGGACCTCGACCGGGGTCTCTTCGCTCCCGAGGGAGAAGAGGAGGAGTCGGCGAGGAGAAACTACTTGGCGTCGACAGTCCCTGCCCGTCTTCACACGGTGGTGAACGGTGGGGGCGGGGCCGTCGTCCTGCGTGACGGACGGTGGGACCCGACGCAGAGACCAGACGGAATCTCGGCTCGCAACCGGGACAGTCGTGGTGGGGAGTCCGGTCCGAGTGAAGGTGCGAAGGAGGGTCCGGTCTCTGGGACCGAAACGTGCACCACAGTCCTTCGACCCCGAACACCCCGAACTCCTCTTTCTTGTCGAACCAAGACACAAGAGTAACTGGTCCTAACCAGTTCGGGGGGACGAGACCCCTGGAACCCCACGGGTCGGGTCTCCGTAGCCTCAGGTAGACGTATCATTAGAGTCGTACCAAGTCCCAGGAGAGGAAACCCGCCGCTCCAGGGGACCGTCGACTGCAGCCCGAGGGTCGTACTCTCTCGTCTTCAGGACATCCTAGACCCATCACCGGTCTGAAGTCGAAGTCGACACAAGGGCGGGGACGACCCGTGAGTCCCTATGGACCCCCGACGACTAAGGATCGTGGGACTCCTAACCCTGTCCTTCAAAATGAGTTGGGTGAGTCTGAACAACGGCCTAAACCCGAGGAGGAGGGAAGTCGTCACCCCTCTACGGCGAAGGACCCGAGACACGACGTACACCCGTGGCGGACGAAGGGGTGCGAGGGTCCCAGGGGTCGGGCGAGGGGTAAGTGCGGGAGACTGAAGTCGTTCCACAGACCAAGAGACCGGCGCAACAGACAAACGGTCAGTCCTTATTTGGCCCACAGGACGGACCGAACATTCTGGGACTCCGAGTAACTTGTGTGTGTACACTTTAGAGGCACACATAGTGACCGACACAGGTGCTAGTTAATTTTAGAAAGTCCTCACTCCTTAAGAGGACGAAGTCCGAGACGACAAAAGTATAGGTCTTCGGTGGGAGACCTATAAAGAGGACACCCAAACTCTTGCAGATCCATCGGAAAACGACTGAAGTGGAGAAAAGTGGACGGAAAGTTAATGATCTCAAGTGGACCAAGTCAGCAAACGAGAGACCCAAACAGATTCGAGACATAGGGGGTGGAGGGCGACACCGGGTATAGAGAGGAGATTTGGGGTCTAGACCTGAACACGCTTAAGGCCCTCCAAAGACACCGGCACAGGGGCCCCTCTAAGGACGAGTCGTGGAGGGTGGGTCGCGACTCGAGTAGAAAGTCAGGGTTCGACCGGGGGAGGAGGACCCGAGGGAGAAGTACTGCTCGCGGGCGGACACGGGGTGGGGAGACAAACGGGTCGACGGGGTCAAGAACAGTCGGAGGGCGGGGGTCACGACCGTGACCGGAACTCAAGGGGAGAGGACGGTCCGATGTAGTCGGAGGGCTCGCCCGACGGGTGGCTCCCGAGAAGGTCAGTGAAGATCACCAAAGTCTTCTGGTCTACACTAGTCTCGTGCTGAGCTCCCGGGGAGTCACTTGGTCTCTTTCGGGTCCGGGGCGTCGTCTTACGTCCAGGGTTCGGACAGGAGTCCTTCGACCAGAGAGGAGAGGGGCACCGGGGTGCTGAGACGTCGTCGCAGGAGGGGGGTCCACGTGTCTCCGACAGGGGAGCGGACCTGAGGGACTCGGCAGGGGTGGGGCGGGTCCGCGAAGGGTGTGGAGTGTAGACCTAGACACACACAGGATTCTGAAGGTCCTTAGGGGTACGACAAGTAAAGGGAGAACAAGTGGGAGGGGACGACCCGACACTCAAAGGACTCAGGACTCTGGTACCGAATAAGTGAACTCAGCGGTCACGGGTCTTACAGTGTCCTTGCAGGATCTCCCACAACCGGAACGGGGGTGGAGACGAACACGACAACACAAATACCGAAGTGGGCCCCGGTACGCTCCGTCGAAGGAAGGTAAGTAAGAAAAGACCACCCTCGCATTCCACAGGAAAAAAAAAAAAGGGGGGTCAAGTCAAGTCAAGTCAGTGAGTCAGTATAGACTGAGAAACGCTGGGGTACTTAACGTCGTGCGGTCCGGAGGGACAGGTAGTGGTTGAGGGTCTCAAGTGAGTTTGAGTGCAGGTAGCTCAGCCACTACGGTGGGTCGGTAGAGTAGGAGACAGTAGGGGAAGAGGAGGACGGGGGTTAGGGAGGGTGGTGGTCTCAGAAAGGGTTACTCAGTCGAGAAGTGTACTCCACCGGTTTCTAAAAGGGAATAAATTAACTCAATTTTGCACAAATTGTGCGTTCATTCTCACAGCATCGTAAATCCTGTAAGTGTTGTAACACGCTGGTGGCAGAGACAGATCAACGTTTGTAAAGTAGTGGGGCCTTCCTGGAGCAACATACTAAGGTGAATTTACTTCCTAGATTTCCGTAGTTGTCAGCTGAGGTATCTTGGCCTCTCGTCTTCCCACCTACCGTCTCCTCTCGCTTTGTCCGTTAACGAAAAGTTGTCCATCTCTCAAAGTCAATGCACTCTACCTCTTCAGAGCGCCAGACGAGACGTTGTACTACGGGCGTCGTCATCACATGACATGAGAATGTAAAAATAGTCCTCCCATGTAGAGTACAATGGTGTTTTTTTCTTCCTTTTAGGGAATCAGTACTTCGTGTGTCAGAGGTCACGGGGGACTGGATTGAAAAACAGAGATTTGAAAGGAGAAGACCTGTAAAGCGTACTTCCCTTAGCATGTCGGCCACCGGAAAACGCAGATCGAAGAAAGTGAGTGTGGTACAACAGCTCCACGTAGGCACAACGCCGGGTGTAGTCGGGAAGTGGAAAGGACCGAGTCGCTATGAGGTGACGCACCCAGGTGTGCCAAGTAAAGAGGTAGTCGATCACCTGTAAAGGGTGGGCGACAACACTTATTAGAACACACGTGAATATAACCGATCTCACGGACGAAAAGGGGGAGTAAGAACGGATCAGGTTGAGAGAAGTAGTGGTAAAAAAAAGGGACCGGACATACATACAAATCTCCTTTCAGACAGGTCCCTCGGTCAGACAGAGGACGACGGGTCGAGGACCACAGAGGGAGAGGGCAGGTAAAAGTAGGAGACAGAGGACCCGACACATAAACCACTAATTAGGGTAAAACAGGAGTCTATCAACCGTACACCAAATGTACAGACCGCAGACGTCACTCCTGGAAGTGCAGTTCCAGGCGGAGTCCGAAAGTGGGTGAGTCCGTCGGGTGCGGCAGGGTGGGCCGAGAGTCTCGGGCCGGTCGACCACTGACTGGGGGCAGGAGAGGGTGACAGGGGAGAGACGTCTACTGCACGACTGATTTCTGCGCCCACTCACACACTAGACGGACCTCCTCGACGAAGTCCCCCTGTGCTATCGGTCCGACGGGACGGACACGTAAATAGTGTTTTCCATGCTCCCTCGACCGTCCGGGCAGAGTCGGTGTGGGTCTGGGGTCTCCCGAGGAAGGGACACCACCCTCCTCTCTCGGTCGGAAGTCCTCCTGGGACCCGCCGCAGCTTCGTCTCCGGTCGGGCGCCCCTGCAGACCTGCACGCCCCGCGTCTCGGCCCCTCCGGACACCTAGGGGCCGGGGGACCTTCCAACCCAGACGCACACAGAGGTGCTCGGGGGTGACGACGCGTCACACGTCTGGGACCAGACACGGCGCCCCGGACGTGGCTCCCGCAACGACCGACGGAGCCGGGGTCCGGGGCGGGGAGCCGGGGCCTCCGAGGAGGGTCCGGGGCGGGTATAAGTGATGGACACCCCGCCCCGCGAGGTATTACCCCGGCTCTAAGCAGGAGCCCGAGGTCGAGGCCGAAAACAGAACAAAGGTTGACCTCTCTTCTGCGGAGTGAGCCCGGCGGTGACGAGAGCCGGGGAGCCGGGGCCTCGGCGAAGGACTGCGTCCGAAAGGACTTCGGACCGACCCCGGCGGCCGGTGCCCCGGCGTGCGCCTACGCCGACCACGCCCCTCCCGCGCTCACTCCCGGCCCCTCCCAAACCCGGGCCCGGGTCGCGGTCCGGCGGGCGCAGGTCTTGACCCCTGCCCTGGGAGATCGAGAGCCGCTCTGTATACGTTTATCGGTCAGACCGAGGACAAAGTTTTTCTGTCCGAACCGGTCGGGAAAGACACTGAGGTCCTGAAGTGACGGCCGGAGACGGACCGCGAGGACTCAAGGTGGGGGGCCCGGTGGAAGAGGGCCCTCCCGACCGACGACCGACGGGCGGTCTCGGCCCGTCTCTCGGAGTCCTCTGCCGGGCGAGTCCCGCGACGGGTCGGAAGGAACGGGAAGTTCGGAACCTCTGCCGGCGGACCGGCGGGGAGCGTCGGGGGGCGTGAGCGGCAGAGAGACCATCAACACGGCACAAGGGCACGAGGTGCGGGGGCTCCGGAGTAGGGAGAGCTCCGGTGCGAGGGGCGAAGGACACCCGGATCCGGGTGCGGCGGGGCGGAGTGCCGTGCCCCGGAGGCCGACTCGGTCGTGGGTAGACTCACGAGACGAGGAAGGACGGTCATCTGTCACCCACAGCCCAGGAGCGCCCACTCTGCATCCTTAGGACGAGGCTCTGGCGACGAGTCGGCGACTGCGTAAGGGGAACGGCAGAGGGGCGAGTCAACGTATCTGAGCACCAAACTTCACTTGTCTAGAACAGGCCTTGTGGGACGCCTGACTGGGACGACCCGAGCGAACGACTGAGGAGAGTTACCACTCGGTCACTAACCCCGGGACCTCACCCCTCCCGCAACGACTCGACGGGAGTGTGTGGCGGGGGCGAGGGGTGACTTTCCCCAGCTCCCTTCTCCCAGATTCGTCGTCACGAAGACACTCCACCCTCACCAAGGACCCTTCGGACTCTCAGGTGAGAACGTACCAACAGGTCTTCTCACCTCCACCTCAACCCTTTTCTAGTCACACTAGGTCTGCAACTCCCGTTTAGAGGGACTTCCTCCAAGTCGTCCTCGGAGTGTTTCACGACTCACCCCCTTCGGACCCTGGTCACGACACGGAACACGAGGGACCCGACACCTCGTCCAGGAGTGGGCCCAGCCCCACCCCCCAGGACGAAGAAACCCCTACCCCTGTAGAACGTGAGGGTGCACCTGTAGTACCAGTAACTTGTCCTGGAGCGTAACAGGGACGTCGTGAACAGTCGTCAGTGGAGTGGTCCAAGAAGGGAGGAGACCGGGGGAGGGAGTGGGGGAAGTCTACTCAGTCTGAACCCCGGGGTGGTGGTGTCGGGTCCAGGGACTGACATGACGTCTGGTCGGGTCGGTCGAAGGAGGGGTCTATCCCCTCATGGGTAGTCCACCACCCGTAAAGGGTGGGACATTGGTAACACATCGGGCACACAGGGAGCCCGTGGAATGAAATGACGACTTACAGGAGAGGACAGAGGTAGGATGAACAGGGAAGGCAGTTTGTCTGCTGTGGGGGTCTCCTTGGTTTTGGGTGGAGTAGAGTGTGGGTCCCCAAGTCCCGGGAGAAAGGCAAGACAGAAAGAGAAAGAGCGAGAGAGAAGCAGAGGGAGAAAGAGAACAAAAAAACAAAAGAAAACAAGAAACAATCCAAACAAAGTAAATAGGGTTCATTTGGGGGTCTTGTCGACTGCTACAGTTTGATAAGTCCCTGTGAACGAGAAAAATGGAAGAGGAGTTTTTGACTCCTGCACCCCACTTCTTTTGCGCTCCCCTTCTTTCTCCGTCTCCCGTACCTCGGACCGTGGCCGACGTTCAGGGCTAAGGGTCGTACTGCAGGCCAAGTCCCCCGCGGGGTCGGACCGGAGGCGTCCTGTGTGTGCCGGCCGGAGCCCGGGTGGTTCGCGCTGACTGTAGAAGGCCAGGGGTGTCCCTGTCGGTCCCGGGGCAAGGACTCTCCTCCGAAGTCTGTGACCCCGTCTCGACTCGACCCCTGTCGTCACCCTTGTCCCGCGGGAGGACGTGACTGAAGGTCTCTTACCAGGGGGAAAGAGGGGCTCCTGTGGTCTAACCTACTCTCGGTCAAACTCTCTTCTTTCTTAGTGGGCGATAGGAAGGGGAGTAGGAGTAGGGTCCTCCCTTTCCCGTAAAAGAAAAAGTGAAAACTTTCCGTAACACCCAGACAGAGATTTCACAAATGTTTTTTTTTTTAATATTTTTTTCGTTTTTCAGATCACAGCTGACCACAAAAGGGAGCACTACAAATGTCTAGCGACAGACGACGGGCCGGTCTTGGGTGAGTCACTGTTTACTTGTCTCGGCCCAAGAACGGTGAGTTCAGGGTTCCCGCGCCTCGCTCGAGTGTCGGGAGGACACGGGCCGTAGGTCGTCGGAGAGGTAGTTGGTGAGACGGAACCAAAAAAACAATCAAGCTAAGGGGCGGGGGGTAAAAAGACCGAACTAAAACGTGAAAAGAGGGGACCCCTGGGGTTATAGAACTGAAGTAACGGTCTTTGCTCAGGTAGTCCTGGAAGAGGGGGAAGAAGGGTAAAGAGGAAGGATGAAGGGAGGACCAAGACCAGTCAAGTCTCCTAAATTGTTAGTGTTCACAGGACGTTTTTACGGACTTGCAAAAAGGATCTGGGGACACATAAAAGAAAAAAGGTCTTTTGAATCTGTTTGTTTTCTGATTTTCCCATACACGTCGACGGGGACACGAGTCCGTAAGACAGACTCTTGTAAAATCGACAACTACAAGTGCACACTGTAGTCAAGGCCGTTCTATCCAAAGACATAAATATATAATTTTAGGTTTTGTTTTTTTTTGGAATATTTTACAAATTTTTTTACAAGTTTCGACCCCCTTTTCCGAAAGAAGTAATCAGTTCCACAAAACTATACCATAATTTTATTACAGATTATTTTCTACGTGACACACTGAAGTAAAATTAGTTCACAATGATGTGTTGGTTCTTCACTCGTAACTTCCAGAGACAGGGACCAGAGAGCGGGTGGGCGGAATCGGAAGGAAGTCCGATCACAACCCCGATGATCACACAGTCGTCCCTAAGTACCCACTCCCTTGTCCCGTCCCGTCCGACCTCAGGGTGTCCAAATGTTTGGGCGAATTCGGAGTACCTTAGATAGACGGCAGTGGGCACCGCACCAACACTGTCTTGAAAAGACCTTTTTAGACGACCCGTTCCTAGAACGTCGGTCACCTCCGACGTCCCTGAGCGCAAGAAGGTCCGTAATGGAGGGGGGGATGGTGGTATGAACCGAGGGGTAAGACGTGGGACGGGAAGGACAACGAGGCCGGCTCAGAGGTACGACTGAGTGCCCGTACGAAGTAACTCCGGGTCTTTCTCCGGAACGAAACCTCGACTCGGTCGAGTCTCGGGAACTTAATCTTGGTCGGTGAGACCCGAGTGGTCTCAACCGTGTGGAACCCGTCCCACCCTTCGCACCCCGTCCCCCATGGTCACGGGTGGACCGGAGACAGAGACGCGGTCTGGACGAGGGCCTCTCCGTGACGTCTCGGACGCTCCCGTCGAGTCCTCCCCCTGTGCACGAGACGGCCGGAGGTCGGGGGACGCACACCCGAGACTGGGGTGGTTCCGGGACGTCAGCACAAGACAGTCTACGAACGACTTCGTGGACGAGACACGTAACGTCCGACCACCCGTCGACACTCGGTTCCGGGGTCGTACAGGTCGCAAGGTCTCTTTTTGAGCTCTCTCTCAAACCCAGGTTCGACCACCCCACCACTGGGGTCTTTGGACGTCAACGGTACCACCGTCCTTGGACCCGAGATTTAACAGACCTACCCCGAAGAGACGGACCGTCTTGGTACAAACCCCTTTCCTGAGGGTAGATTTGGAGTCTACGGGGTGTCCACTTCACCCTTGTTTCAGTGTCGAGTCTCCAGTGGCACTCCCAGTCTCCTAGACGGGTCTTCGGAACCGTGTACGTATCGTCCGAGAGAGTACCGAAACAGTGGTCTCTTTCGTGACAAGATAAGTGTCGTGGAGGACGAAGACGGACCGTTGACACAGAGGGACAAGATATAAATTAAGGAGGTCGTTTCGACCGGGACTTGCAGAGGAACGGACTGGGGATCCGGACGTCCGTCCCCCCTTGGTACACGGGTGGAGCCACCGAATCTGGACCGTCGGAACCGCCGTGGGACCCACTCGACCCACTCTCCTCCCGACCTCGGGTGCGGGCCCCACGATAAGGTCCGAGGACACGACCGCAAATAGGGTGGGGGTCCCTGAAGTGAGGGTGGGCCGAGTGATGTCGGGAGACGACCACCGGCACAGGAGACTTAAGTCGGGGTCTAACGGTCGAAGACCCACCCCCACCCTACCCCAACAGGACTGAAGGGTCTACCTTGACCACAGACAGTAGGAGGTCGGTTTACCAAGAGGGCTCGAGACGGAAAGACTCCCGTCCCCCCTAACCGTCATTGATCCTCCACCCAAGGTGGGTGAGGGAGACGGTTCCCGAGTCGTGTGAGCCGACAAATTCAATACAGACTGAGAAACACTGGGGTACTCGACATGGGGCGGTCCGAGGAGACAGGTACTCTAAAAGGTCCGTCCTTATGACCTCACCCAACGATGACCTCCTAACGGTTCACCTAACGTGTGAACCTCTGCCACCGAAGGACCCGTTTCCCGTGGAGTGATTTTGATCAGTAGATCATCAGGGTCCGTCGTGAGCACCCTGAAGGCGGATGGTTACGCCCTCTGTATTACTCTGAGTCCAAGTTAGGGACTCAGTCCTTTTAGGGGACCTCCTCCCGTACCGTTGGGTGAGGTCACAAGAACGGACCTCTTATGGTATCTCTTCGGACCGTCCAATATCAGGTACCCGAGGATTTCTCAGTCTGTGCTGACTTCGTTCAATCGTACGTGTCATCGGTAAATTAGTACACCTCCAAAAATCCAGGAATAAAGATCCTTTGTACGAGTTAACATATCCACTTACTGCACTTTTTTAAACATTGAGTTAAGGTTTACTAAAAGGTTGCTATGTGTACTTCGTTTGGTCCATTCTTATAAGTAACAACTTAGAAGTCACTTGTCACATGAACAAGAAAGTTGAGAGGACGTACAAACCTCGAAGAGGAATGTTTCTTGACACCCCTTTACCGGTAAGGGACTCGTGGATGATCAACGGTCCGTTACCCCCCCCCCCCCCACCGTGTGGTCCCTCCTCGGAACCGGGACGTCTTACGACGGGGACCTCCTGACGACCGTCCTCCGTCGGACGCACCTCCCCTCCGTGGTCACTCAAGTACACCGACTACCAATCTCACAACGACAAAGGAAATAACCCCTCACCCCCCTGTACTTTGAACGGGGTGTGATGGGGACCATGTAGGTTCCCTGTCTTTACAGTCTTCTCGCTTGAGCCCCGAGTCGGACCACAATCGTCTCCTCAGCAAGCTTGGTTCGAACAGAGTCAATCTCCCCGACGGAGACGACCCCCGGACTTGTCAACTACCCACTACCCCAACCTCCGTCCCAGAATCCTATCCTCACTTCACTCAACCTCCCACTACGACCGAGGGGACGTGGGGAACGAGTCGGAGAAAGGACTCCCGGTTCCGATGGTCCCTCCCTCCACCCGGACGTGGTCTCCGAGGACCCTGGACGTCCACCCACCCTCGAACCTCTAGACAAAGGACCCGAGGTCCGTAGACGACATGGGACCCTTTACCCCCCGGGTCTCGACTCTCGACATTCAGGGACGCTCCCCTCGTCTGTGGGGTCCGCCATGACCACAGACTTGAAACACCACAGTCCGCGGGAGCGCACCCGAATCCCCCTTGTTGATGGTCCGTGGGACCTGCTCCTCGAGACCGACCTTTAACACTGGTTCGGACCCCGTCCGGAGTCCCCCCTGTCTCGGACTACAACTCTCAGTTCTTTCGACCATCTCTTTGTAGGGTGTGGCACCTGTCTACACCCTGGTCCTTTTAGTGAAGGTAAAGGTCACGAACCATCGTCGGTGAACTTCCTGTACTAGTCTCACAAGATCTCGGGTCAGACCCCCGAGTCACCCCCTTCAGATATCATTCACTCCTACCGGTGCCAAATTAGGAGTCCAGGACCCCAAGAGTGCCCGTCTCGTTGACCCTGTCCCTGGACTCAGGGGAATTCACTGGAAGGAGGACGTTGGACTCGTGACAGGGGAGGAGTCTGACGTTGTCCAGTTTCTCGTCTCCGGCCCACTCCCTACTCCCGTAGTGCCTTCCTGTCTCTTAGACCTCCTCCTCTCCACCCGTCCGTGTCCTCCGGTAAGTGTCGACGTCGAACGAGTAGAGGTCTATCGACGTTCACCCCCAGTTCAAATAAACCCCAACCCCTCTCGAGTCCTAACTCTTGCACCTCGTCTTGAAGGGAAGGGGTGGTCGTTTCCCCGCAAGGGGAGTGGTCCGTCTACCTCGACCCGATACCCACGACGCAGGGGTCGAAAACAGGAGGACAGGACCCGACACCTCCGGCTCCTCTCCTCACCTGGATCAGAAACCCCACGGGGTACCACGGGTGGGTCCGGGCCCACACAGTCTCGTCTCTCCTTCGACGAAGTGACCCTTACTGGGGGTCGTTAAAATAACTTCGTTTCCGAGGACTCCTGTCGTTCTCTCGACCCCTCTTCGGCCTCGGGACAGGTTCGAAGAGAGAGGAGGGGTACCGGAGTCCAGGTAAATTTTTCTGTCCACTTCTGGAAAGGTCGACCCCTTCTGGGGACGTCTCAGACCCCCGAACTTTTGTCCGAGGTCTTACCCTCCACGGTGAGACACCCCCGAACACCCGGTCCACGGGTCTCGGGGAGTGTCGTGGAACGGACCCAAGTACTCCGGAGCCCCCAGGTCGCACCGGAACTCGACGGCGTACCAGACGTACGGGTGGCGCGGGTGAAGGAGCTCGTCGTCGACGGCGAACGGGTCGGGCTACGGCACAAGGGGCCACGTGCACGGCACCTCGCGGTCACGCGCGGACCCTCCGTTGGCCTTCCCTGGGAGCCGCCCTCGAGCGGGGGGGGCGGGGCGGGGACAGTGGCGGAAGGACGGGACGGAGGGCGAAGCGGGAATGGACGGGTCAACGAGACGTTTCCGGACCTGGGACTCCTCGAGGAATCCCAGGAGCCCCAGATGGTTGTCCTACGTCACCTTTAAGGGCAGCGGGTGTACGGGATGCTACCAAGGACCCCCGGGTCTCCTGTCTCGACACCGGGACCGGAGGGGGGACGGGACGGGGTGCGTGGGCGTCCCCCGACCGCCTTGGACACTCAGAGGTCCGGAGGTCTAGGAGAAACCAGACGTGGTCCTAGAGGCCGTCGGCCCTCTACCCGTGTGTGTGCAGCCATCTTATCGGGACTCAACACCGTCGAGGCATTCGCTAGGGGGGAGAGGGCCACACGGGTCTTCCATTCCCCAGTTCCGATGTCTACCCGAGTCCCTCGAGCCGGAGAGCGTACGTACACAGACGAGGCAGAGATTCGGAGTCAAAGGGGACCCCTTGTTCTCCTGACCGGGTCTATCCGAGGGTCCCGCGAGGCGGACGAGGGGTGGGGGCTAGTCCGTAGGGCCGTGACCGACGGACCCCGGGACGGAGGGGAAGGGCATTCGATGGTGGGGTAGAAGTGGTGGATAAGGAGGTCCTTCAGACGGAAGACACAAGTTTGAGGACTCCCGTGGTACGACGGTGACGAACCAGGGACGTGGGTCCCGGACCGAGTTCCTGCCCCGAGGGAGGGTTCCTACACCGTCAGAACGGACGGTCCCGGAGCCGACCGGTGGGACCTGTTGTCCCACGGTCCGGCTCCTTTCCGAGGACGGACGTAGGGTCGGACGAGTGGAACGTCGGGCCGGCGTCCCGGTCCGAACGCATGGTCCGTAACACGGCCCGACGGGTCTCCGCCGACGCGAGGAGACGGAGGAACCGGGTCCTCTTCACCCTCGGAGGCAATACTGCCTACTAAAGGAGACACCCCCTGCCCCCCTCAATGTGGTTCGAGATGAGACCCCCGTCGGACACGGGGGACGGGTGTCGTGGGGGTGTGTGGACACGCGACGTGGACGAGACGGTCGCGGACGAGCCTCGGCACCTTGAGCTCCTTCTCGCACCCACGGTGCGTCGTCAAGTCGAACGACACGGACAACGTCCGTAGGTAGTACTGGAGTAGATCCTTGAGACCCCGGTTCCTCTCCGGTCCACTTCACTTCGAAATTTCCCCCGGAGGGGGCCCCTCGGGTGGACCTGACGAGTGGTTAAGCCCGGTGTCCATGACGTCGGACCTCCTACACATGCCACGACAGGTGGCGGCGGACCTGCCACCCCTTCCGTGTCCACCGCCGGTGTCACCGGAGTCCCTGTCCTACGTCCGCGTCTCACCGCCGACACTACTCTGGATCGCAAGGGAGCCTCGGGTGTTTCTCGGGCCACTCCAACATCGGTCGACGCGAGAAGGACCCGGGCCCCTGTGTTCCGTCTACTCGCGGGTCCGGTGTACAGCGGTCTAGAGACCGATCTCCGGTCTTCCCTCATCTCGGGCTCCAGACCCGACGGGCGGGAGCCGCGTCTGATGGGGGGTCCGTTGGCGAGGGGATGCGCGGACGATTCAACGAAGTCAGGACCGGTCGAAAGACGCTGAGGCACCTGTTCCGAGGAGACAGGGACCCTAGGAGGTCTCGGGACCTCCCCCGACGGCACGGGAGGAGACCCCTAGGAGGGGCGGGTCCCTACCTTGGACGCCGAGGACCCCGAGGACGGAGCGTCCGCCTAAGAGATTCGAACTCGACGGCCCCTTCGGGGCGGCAAGGGACCGTGTTGGGGGTGGTGACCTGGTGGTCGAACCCGGTGTCCCGTCAGAGGACAGCGCGGAGCGGGCCCCGGCGCCGTCCCTCTCCCGCGAGTGGCCTTCGCGGCCGGCGCCGGGCGCCACACGTCGGCGACGGGCGACCCGTCGTGGTGGAGGTCCAAGTCGTGCAACAGCGCGTACCACGGCATCGCGTGTCTCAACCACGGGCTCCGAGGTCACCGGCGGTACGGCGTCTCTCTCCGCAGACGTGGACCCAGACCTCCCGTCTCCCGTCGAACCCCGGGCGTCTCCCCAGGGTGGCTCGGAGTCTTTGTGGGGCGAGGGTCCCTCGGGCGGTCCGGGCCCCTTTCTGGGGTCGGATGGGTGTCCCTTGGTCTCCGGCGCCAGGGCGTCCACCCACAACTCTCGAAACGCCCACTGCGGCCCAAGATGGTGGTGTCTCTTCAGAAGCCCTAAGTCGAGGTCCTAAGCCAGGTATGCCCAGTCCAACTATGTCTGCGGTGGGACCGCCCTCCGTAAGTTTCCTACCGACGGGATCCAGAAGGAGGTCCTCCTGGAGTCGAGCACCGGTTGGAGGGTCGTCCTACCGACCATTCCCCGCGACGCGCACCACCTCCTCCGGCGGCGGGGACCCTGTTCACACTGCCCTCTCGGGCCGGCGGCTCCTCCGGTCGGCGTCGCGCATGGACCTGGCGCGTCTGAGGTGGGAGGTCGGGCCACGGACACGGCTTCCCCTACTACCCGTGCGGAACCGGTATCGTGTCCCGACGGTCGGCCGGCTGGACGAGGCGTAGGACCCCGGTGTGGTGCCGCAGGCCTCCGACCGTGGACGTTGGTCTGGGAGTCGTCACATCCCCACACACCGTGGAAGTCCAGGACGAGCACACACATCCATGACGTCCCGGACTCCGACGCGTCACCCATCTCTTGTGGGAAGACCCCCGTATCTCCTCTCCACCTCTTACGGCCTCGCGGGTTTTCCCCCGGCTTCTGTGAGGTCCTGGGAGCGAGGGCCCCCGAAGACTACGCCTCCCCTTGGGTGGACACGTACCTGAGTAGCACGGGCACGACGAGAGCCTGGCGTCGGCGTCACCTGTGCACGCCCGAGGGGTGCTGACGGAAGTCCCGGAGGTGTTTCGGGCGCGACTCAGACGGGATGTCCCGTCCTTGTGCGCAACCGTCCCAGTGAGTCTCTATAGACCCCGGGGGACCGACCACCCTCCCCTCCCCACCCCGAAGTAACGGACACTTGTCTCCGTGGGTGTCAGGGCGGGTGCAACCGGCCCCGGAGGATCCCTAGAACCTCGGGAAGACTCATAAAGAAGGGTAAAATGACTGCCCTTTTCTCCGGTAGCTTAGGTACTGTCCTGGACCGGATCTTGGTCGAAGGACGGAGGGTCCGTAAGAAAGTTTGACACACACACAAAGCCTCGGGGTTTCCCCGCGAGACCTCAACTTTGGGAGGTCCGGGGGAGTGTCATCTACGACCCCGAAGTCGGGGGGAGTGAGTTGACTGTACCCCACTTTGGTCGCTAGGGGGGGGGGGGCCTCTAGAGGGTTACGACCCCGTCGTGGCCCGACCCGGGGGGTGGGAGATTCCCCGGGGAGGGGAGGATGGGTGGACGCAGGGGGACCTCGTCATCGGGGAGGTCCTCTTGTCAGGGGTTCAACGTCCGGCCTCGTCCGACCGGTATCGACACGTCAGCGGTCAATGGTGGGGTCCGATAACCAACACGACCCCCGCCCCGACGAATTCCACCACGTCGGAATTCCACCGGGACGGTCTGGAACGACTCAGTCATGAAGAACTTCCTCTAATACGTTACTGAAGAACACCAAGCTCATGGGTCTCGAGGTCGGTCCGAGTCCCCGAACCGTCTATGGGAACTCGAAAGAGTAGCGTGTTCCGGGTCGAGGTCACAGTGTCTCACGCAGAACTACCCCGAGACTCTTCCTTTCGTGTCCCTCCGAGAACCCCGTACCCCACCCGATAACGTCATTCCGTTCGGTCCTTCTTAAGGACCTTCTCCTCAGGATTCCTTCTTGTCGTTAAATGGTCCATTCACTTCCCTTTGGTCAACGTAGGGAAACAGAGGTGAGAGGGTAACCCGTATAGGGTCCTAGAACCCCTCACTACACCGACGACGAGAACTTCGATAAGGTTCGAACCAAAAGATGTCTTTGACTTTTTTGCACAACATTGAAATGACTCTATTTCGATAAGAACAGAAACAAAAGGAAGGGTCAGTTTGGTCCTTATGTTTGAGGATGAACCCAGAAAGAGGGGTCGGTGTAACCTTTACTTAGGTACACAGGTGAAA
Organism: Capra ibex; assembly: GCA_006410555.1. NCBI lineage: Eukaryota > Metazoa > Chordata > Mammalia > Artiodactyla > Bovidae > Capra > Capra ibex. The sequence goes on from SJYO01050415.1 coordinate 3,463,069, forward strand.
GTTACACAACGAATTGACCGTAGAGTTTTCAACAGAGAAACATTGAGGGACCACTGGGTCACCAATTCTGAGTTCGAAAGGTCACGTCCCCTACGTCCAAGTTGGGGACCAGTCCCTTGATTCTAGGGTGTGCAGTGTGACGGTTTTTAAAATTTTTCTTTTTAGTTTTTTTCAAAGAAAATGTCAACCAATCAAGTTTAGTTCTAGATCCCTTTCGGGAGTGTCTCGTTGACCAATTACACAGAGTATTCGGAGAGAATTAGACGTTGTCAAAGGGAGAGGGGGTAAAAAGGTACGGTAAACGAACAATTTCTTTGATCCTACGAACAAGACATCTTAAAAGGTGTAAATCAAAAACCTACTAACGTAAGAACACCCTAACGAATTCCATAAAGAGATCGGAGACATGAGACTATTGAATATACCACCTATGGACTGTAATGTGTAAAAAGTATTGGATATTTTGAAATGTTGTGGTTCTCACTCGGAATCACCTCCGTCTAAAGATTTTCTAGAAAATCCTCCAACCGCCTAGGGTCCGTTCTTACTTCTGACGCTGTTCTCTTAGATAGAAAGATTTGTATATTTCGCTGGAGAGACTTCTCCCACCTCCTTTGTCCACGACTGAATGTACTTACCTCAAAAGTCAATCTGATTTCCGTTTTCCTTAACGGGTATTCGTGACAGGAGCTCAGCCAGTTCAACAAAGGGTGTCCCTCTGCTCAATTGCGAAGACTTAGCCGAAATGCACATTGACCTATCTAACCGATTTAATTATTCATCCCTTTTGTCTGTTCAGAGGACACGTCTTCTTAACATTTATTTAATACATCTTGAAAGGGGGATTTCCCTCCTTCGTATTGAAGGGTGAAGGATTAACACCCGACGAGGATCACTGAAGGAAGACTTCACTGTCATACCTTTCCCCCTTTCCTTTTCCCAGTACAATATCACCTCTCCGGACCGTTCACGATGAGGTCGGGCTACTAGTTTTAGTTGTGGGTGTCAGTTTAGTACAACTGCCACGGACAAGACGCAACTTATCGTAGGAGAGTTTTAAGTACAGGAAGGGTCCTGGAGTCTCGCCTGATATAAACTTTTGACCCAACAACGTCTATATTAGTCAATTCTACCACAGGATGACGCATCCCGACCGGAAATCAGGTCACACCGACCACAGTATTCTTCCCCTCTTCTCTGTGCCTCTGCCCTCTCCTCTTACAGTGCGCCGGTACCTCCGTCGCCACTTCCCCGACGTGGACCCGTAGAGTCTCCGACCCTTCTCGTTACCTCCTAAGGAGTGACACCCAAAGTCTGTGACGTACCAGAACGGTTGTGAAACTAAAGTCTTAGTTCTTGACACTTTCCTGTTCAGACACAACAAAAGTCAGTGAGTCAAACACTATGAAAAAAAATTTAAAATATTGTCGGGCTCCTTCGATTATATGACGGGAACTATCCTATCCTATTTTTACCAAGAAAAATGGAGACTACAGAAGGAGGGGTTTTGGATATTGGGGTCAGATTGGTACTGTCTTTGTAGTCTGTGAGTGGTTATCTCCTTATAGTCTTACGGGCTGTCATGAGTTTCGACAGGTTCAGTAGTTTTTGTTCCTTTCAGACTTTTTTGATGTTGGTTCCCTCAGGTAGAGTCAAGCAAGCCTAAAGCAACGACTTCAGGTGACGACTTACCTGAAGTCATTGGGTAATTGTCGTTGTAAATGACCGAATGTATTGTAAATGAAGAGTGTCAAGACCTTCGACCCCACAGTACGAGTTCCGTACCCGTCTAGACCGCAGACTATTGGTGAAGGACCTAGTCTCTCGACAGAAGATCTACTCAGGAGGGTATCACCTCCCCTGCTCCCTCGAAAGATCTGATTCGTGTAAGTACTACCTAAGTGGGAGGACTACATTAGGAGGGGCATTTCTGGGATGGAAATTCATGGTAGTGTAGCCCCCAATCAAAAGTTGGATAGTTAAAATATCTCTGTGTTTGTAAGTCAGACATCGTTTCGGATTCCTCTGCACTTCTGATTTACATCGGGGGACCTATCTTAGACCATTGTCTTTTTCATCAGTCATTTTAATTCCTTTAGACTTTTTGATACCGAAAATCAATTATTATATGATAATAACTAAGTAACCCGAAGGGTCCACCAGGAACCATTTTTGGACGGACGGTGACGTCCTCTGTATTCTCTAAACCCAAACTTGGGACTTAGTCCTTCTAGGGGACCTCCTCCCGTACCATTGGGTGAGGTCATAAGGACCTCGTAGGGTACCTGTCTCCTCGGACCTCCCGACGTCGGGTAATCCCAGTGTCTCTCAGTTCGTGCTGACTTCGTTGAATCGTGAGTGTACGTAACCAAGTAATTAATATTGTTTACTTGGTATGATTAATTACATTCTACAATTATTATCTCCTTTTGACAAGAGAACAACCCCCCTCTATACCTCGAGACGATAGACGAGTTATAAACCATTTATATTTTGAAAGGACTTTTTTTTTCAGATAATTATTTTTATGTTTATCTTTCCCCCTAATTACTCCCCCGTAACCTAGGATCATTAATTTGTATGGTATTCTGTGTCACTATTATTCACACTGTAACAACGTGCTTATCTGTCTGGTCACCTTGTCTTTATCTTTCAAGTCTTCACATTGGTTAATGTTTATAAAATACAAACTATTTCCACCGTGGATTTCAGTTACTGAGTAACCTTTTCTGAGCCTATAACCCTCCCTAACTCCCGTCCTCCTCTTCCCCTGCTGTCTCCTACTCTACCGACCTACCGTAGTGACTGAGCTACCTGTACTCAAACCCACTTGAGGCCCTCAACCACTACCTGTCCCTCCGGACCGCACGACGCTAAGTACCCCAACGTTTCTCAGTCTGTACTGACTCACTGACTTGACTCGACTTTCAGTCACATCATTTCTACCTGAATAATTGGGTACCATAGTCCGTCTTTTTATTTCAACCTAGGTATAGGTTTTATTTATGGTTTCTCTATTTTATAAATTTACATCTATTCACTGTAGTATTTTCATAATCTTCTTTTACCATAATACAGAAATGAATAAAAACCGGTCCGACCCAGAAGTAACGACGAGTTCCCGAAAGAGATCAACGTGTCTCACCCTCGATGATAGACCCACGTCACAAGCCCGAAGAATGACGTCCCCGAAGACAACGTCTCGGGACCACGATCCCGCGTTTCCGAGTCATCAACGCCACGCGCCCGAATCAACGAGACGTCGTACACCCTAGAAGGACCCGGTCCCTAGATTGGCCACAGGGACGTACCGTTCCCCCTAAGAATGATGACCTGGTGGTCCCTTCGAGCTTTTACCGCAGAAAATTTACACAACTGGGGCATCCAATGATTAATGTCCAAATTTTAAAGACAATATGTTTTACTTACTTAAGATCTTTAGATGACATGGCGCGACACGAGCACGTTTTGTGATGACGTGTCATGTGAATTTTTAGACGACGCCTCTATCTCGAGTACAACTCACAGGAATGTAATTTTTTTTTATATAAACAATTAAATAAACCGACGTGCCCCGAATCAACGTGTGGGTGGAAACAACGCCGTGGTTCAAAGAAAAAATCAACGTCGTACACTCGAGAATCGACCCCGCACACCCTAGATCAAGGAGCTGGTGCAGGGGACGTAACCCTCGAGGTTCAGAATCGGTGACCCGGTGGTCCCCCCAGGGTTCACAAGAATGTGAATTTTGTTATCAAATTAATTTTTTACAATTTCTAGATCGGTTGTTCCTTTTACTACGTTCTTGGTAAAAAATTTTAATTAAATAAAAAATAACTTCCTATTAACCAAATGTCTTAAAACGACAAAAGACAGTTTGGAGTTGTACTTAGTCGGTATCCATATGAATATAGGGGATTCTTGGTGAAAAATTTGGTTTCTTTTTCGTAACGACTGTGAAGTAACAGTGTAAATCTTGGTCTTTACAAACGAACTGTCGTCACACAACGCTTTCACACAGAATCGTCAACAGACGAAACACAGTCATGTGAAATTAAAGTTTTTCATGAAAACAACGAGACAAATGATGGGGTGACTTAGTCAATCGACAAAGATATCATATTGTTTGTGGATTTTGAGGTACCGTATTTTGTTATTTGTAAATAAGAAAAAAAAATAGGGTCCCATAGTCGAACTGGACCCTTCCCCGACCTCTGATTCCAGTCGGCACACCCGTCAGTCTGTACGGGTATACTAGTTGGAGGTCCTTTCTGGGACCTATGGTTCCAAGTCGACTCGAATCCCAATCGATATGAGGTGTATGCTACAGTGTGTGGTAACGATCCTCTTAGTTCACGACACACGTGCTGTGGCGACTCTCTCCTGTCGACCTTAGAACGCGGAACGCAGAAGACCTGGAACCGGAAACACGGAAAAGGTAACGACTAAAATTAGACATAGGAAAGTGACTTCATTTTACAGCAGTACTCATATTGTCGAATGACTCAAGACACAGGAAGATTCCTTTTTAACTTGGACTTGCACCGGACCCCCTCGGGGATTTTGTCAGTATGATAGTAATACTTCGGTATTTGTCGAATAGAAACAGTCTTAATTTTGAACAACCGAAGAAGTCCGAAAAAGGGAAACACTTGCCCATAAATCTGTTTACCTCAGGACTAGACAAGACAATTATAAATACCTAGATCGAGAATTTTATCTCCTTCGAAACTAAGTCAACGAATAAAACGTTATTATGAAACAGGTTACCCCCTACCTCTCCCACCCTACTTCATTGTAACTTTATACATGTAATGGTGCACACTTTAGTTATCGATTACCCTTCAACGACATATCACGTCCCTCGAGTCGGACCACGAGTCCCTGTTGGATCTCCCCACCCTACCCCACCCTACCCCACCCTCCACCCTTCCTCTATGTTCTTCCTCCCCTGCACATAAGGACACCGACTTACCACAACTACACACCGTCTTTGGTTGTGTTGTAACATTTCGTTAATAGGAGGTTCATTTTTATTTATATTTTTTTTTCTGATTCCGGTTGTCTTCTTTATTTTGTTCAAGTCTTATAAACGAAAAATTTTCTTATTCTGACACAGGTTATTATAAGTTTGGATACAGAAAGACTGAACATACGTCAACAGAGATTTAAGCGGTATTTTTGGTTACACGGGTTTTAATTTGGACTAAGTCTTACTGATACTAAAAAAAAGGGGATTCCACCCTATTTATCCTATAAGAAAAAAATTGAATAAATTAATAAATAAATAAAACCGACTAAGTGCAGAATCAACGTCGGGAACCCTAGCAGCAAGGCAGTGCACCCTAGAGGATCTACATCATGTGTGTAGGATCTACACTGTACGTCCGAATCAACGAGACGCCGTACACCCTGTAATCTAAGACTCGAGAGACTCGTCCATAGGTTGGGAACAGGAGACGTAACGTTCCGTCTAAGAAGTGGTGACCCGATGGTCCCTTTAGAAAAAAAGAAGATAAAAATCACATCAGAAATCCACAGAGAAGTGTTTCTCCTCTCTCTCGCTCCTTTGTCGACCTCAAGAAATGTTAGGGTTCTGGACCCGTCGGGCTCTCTTCCCGGTCTCCTCGTCGATGGACGGGACCACACAACGCCTCCGTGACGACCGGGTGACTCCACCCGTCGGGGCTTTTCAACCCACTACGACCTTCGACGGGTGAGGTCGTCCTACGCGCTACGCATCCGGCGGGAACCACGGGAGTCCACCTGTCTGCACGAGCCATGACCGGCTTCGACCCACAGTTCGCACTGATGAAGGACGGGGTCAGAAGTGAGAGAGGAGTAGATGTAGTTCGTGTCACGCCCTTTCCGGTACTGTTTGCTCTGTCTGTCAGGAGTTTACGTGTCTCCCAGGGACCTAGAGTCGGGGACTGGAACTTTCTGGGGAAGCAAGTGACTCCTACTTCTACCGGAACAGTTCGTGAGTTTATTCTATTAAAAAAACTCCGAGTCCAACCAAGGTAAAGGGTCTCAAGTAAATACAATTTTTATTTCCTTTCTTTGGGGGGACCACCAGGTCATCAATTCTTCGGCGGAACGTTAGGGATCAGACCCTTGATTCTGGGGTGCACGTACACACGCACACTCGAGTCAGAACAGACTGAGACGTTGGGATACTTGACGTCGGGCGGTCCGAGGAGACAGGTACCCCTAAGAGGTCCGTTCTTGTCACCTCACCCGACGGTAAAGGAGGAGGTCCCCTAGAAGGGGTGGGTCCCTGACTTGGTCACGCAGGACGCAGAGGACGTAACCGTCCACCTAAGAAAATGGGGACTCGGCGGACCCTTCGAGGTACGAGGTCTCGTTGATTCGGACAACGATGTTGATGACTCCGGCGTGGGGTGTCGATCTCCCAGTCATGGAGGTTACTTTCTAGGGCGTATTGCCTTGCTTCTAGGGTGCACGACGTTGCTTTTGGCCTACGTTGGTTTATTAATTTTTTTTTTTTTATTTCCTTTCTATCGTATTATGTAAGTTGAAACGATGTTTAATCTTCTTAAAAACGTCCCAGGGATGAAACATTAAAACGGAACTTTTTTCATTTAACTTCCAGTGAAGAGTCTCGGGGTTTGCTCCTCCCTTTTCGAACACTAATCTATAGTAAGGAAAGGGTAATAGAACCGATATTTTTTCTCTCTCCGACCAGTTGATCGACCCTCTTTAACCCCTGGTCTACCTCACCACACCAGTCTGTGACCTTTATTATGTTCCTTCCTTACAGGTGGCCATCCCCAGACTAATACCTCAGAATCTCAATACTAATATCCTTAATACCTCAGATTCTCTCAGAACCGAGTTTGGATTGGACGACTCATTTCGGAAGTGATCGGTAAGACGAGTTTTTGCGTGGGGAGGTGTTCGAGAACTATGTTGAAGAAAACCCCCCCGTACGGTTCATCCCACATCCTAGAACCAAGGGACTGGGAACGGGGGACGTCACCTTAACGTCTCAGAATTGGTGACCTGGTGGTCCCTTCTATACTGGAAGAATCGTCATTTGCGGTAGACTGTCCGAGACAAAATGAACAAATAACGGACACAGAGGTTCATCTTACCTTCGAGCCTTCCTCTGCCGAGACCCAGTGAGTCTCGACACAGGTGCGTCCACGGACGGCGGTCGTCCACGAACTATTTGCTACCGTCCTTACGCTTATTTCCTCATCTTTTATTTCTGTGAACCCCCTTTTCAATTTGAATAAGTCTTTTTCTTAACAAGGTTCTGGACCTTTCCTCATTCCTTAGTGACCATTATAAACCGATTTTAAAGAAGAATTTGGAACTGGAGTCCAAGTCTCAAGTCTACTTCCTTCTCTTTTAATTGTTAATTTTAAATTCCACTAGTTCTGTCAGGTCTGGTACACCTTCAAGAAGTCTAATCTGTTAGGTCACAAAGATCGTACATTCACTGTTTCCCCTTTTTTTCTATACTTCCTTCCTGGATACATAATTTCCTGTAATTAGGACCCGGTACCTAAGTAATCCTAATTTTTTTTTTTTAAATAAATAAACCGACACGGTCCAGAATCTCGTACGTCCTTGAAATCAAAGCCGTACGTTTGAGAGTCAACGAGTACTCACTACTAAAGATAAAAGAAATATTCAATACTCCATCATAATTCTATCGTACATTTAAACCGCCAACGTTGGGGTACCTGATATCGGATGGTCCGCGGAGACAGGTACCCTAAGAGGTCTGTTCTTATGACCTCACCCAACGGTAAAGGAAGAGGTTTTGAGAGTCAACGTAGTGCACCCTAGATCAAGGGACTAGTCCCTAGTTTGGACCCGGGTGACGCAACCCTCAATCCTCAGAATCGGTGACCTGGTCCCTTCAGGGGCTGACCTAGAACTCAAACTTTTTAAACTTCTTTACATACTACAAGTACCTTTGTTCAACCTTTACACTTGTGGTTGACCTATAAACTTATCATAAATCCTTTATGACACGTTAAAAACCTCTTCCGTTACCGTGGGGTGAGCTCATGAGAACGGACCTTTTAGGGTACCTACCTCCTCGGATCATCCGACGTCAGGAACGATTCGAAGTCTGTGCTGACTCGCTGAAGGGAAAGTGAAAAGTGAAAGTACGTAACCTCTTCCTGTACCGTTGGGTGAGGTCACAAGAACGGATCTCTTAGGGTCCCTGCCCCCTCGGACCACCCGACGGCAGATACCCCAGCGTGTCTCAGTCTGTGCTGACTTCACTGAATCGTCATCACGTTAAAAATCCACACTATTATCACGTGTCACTGACACGAAATTCATACTGGGTGTCTGGGGACTCCAGAGGTTCTGGGAACGACTCCTAGGTCCTCCAGTTCCAGTGAAAATTTTTTAGGGGTCCTCGGAGGACCCCTAAGGTCTGTCACCGTGGCTTGGTGTGACCGTCAGTGACGGGACAAAATCACAAAAACCCGACACGACTCCGCGCGTCCCATCATCAAGGGCCTGGTCCCCGTCTTGGACACGGGGTACGTCGCCTTCGTGTCTCAGGATTGGTGGTCTGGTGTTCCCTTCAGGGACCATCAGGGACGAAAGACGTGAGAGTGTGTCAATGTCCTTTCTTCGGTCAAAGTGACTTCTGACTGAAGTCATCTCGTCATTTTTACTAATTAACACGAACAGAGTTGGAAAGTCGCGAGCGGAAAAATTATAAGACAGACTACTTTGTCCTTCATGCATGTCTCATATTATGAAGACGACGTGTGTCTCTCCGCTACAACAGAGGTCCTTTTGGTGAACACGACGACAAACTCAGTACTCAACTTGATCGACGAAAAGAGTACTTTGTAAAAATGAACTTACCGAATGTCAGTTAGGTTCCGACCCACAGACCGTCTGTAACAGAGTTTTTACTTACTTCACTCGACAGTAAAGTTCTTTTTGTTCACCGATGTTCAACAACGAGTTACCATTTTAATAGAAAGTTCACTTTTAAACTTACAACCGTTTTTGGACTAAGACGAAGGATTTTGAATCCTTTCGAAAAGACAACTCTGGTCACCACTACAATAATACCAGTAAACTATGATACGTTATTTTACATAGTTGTAAAATTTCTAGAAATCCTCAGTCCTTCGGTCATAAAAAGTTCACCGGTCCCATACTGTACTGTTTGAGTACCTAAACTCTATTTCCTAGGTAAGTTTCACGTTCTTTCTGGTCACTTAAAATTACATTGTCTCATGTGTTCAACAAACTATTTTAACCTACTAGATCCTAGACACGGGGTACCCTTACAGTAGACTAGTTTACTTGTTTTTATTTTAAAAAACGGTCATAGATTCTTATTTGGGTATCTGTCTCCTCGTCTCCTCGGACCACCCGAGACCAGGTATCCCAGCGGTCTCTCATCCTGTGCTGACTTCGTTGAGTCGTGCGTTCGTGCGTCCTTGTTTGGTGTGAAATAAATACACCAAACCTTATAAACGAGGTGAGAGTTGTCAGTGATAATATTGTTTCAGAAAAACTTAGGTTATTGTCACGGCAGGTTCGTACATCAATGACAATCCGCGAACAACCTTTCCTTCGACTACGATGTTGAACGACCTTTCTACTTTGTCGGTGATCCTGTACGACCCATCGACTGACTCTTTCTCACACTTTGGAATCACCTTCCAGTTTTCTTAATTTCCGTTGTAAATTTAATTTTAAACGTTATACAAAAAAAATTAGAAGGTGTGAAAGGGAAACAAGGATTCTCCTTTAATTATTTCTTATTACGTGTTCCAGAAGTCTTTGTTGGGGTTTGTGTCATGAGGTGTAACAACGCATTCCGTCAACCCTTAAATTGAGTACACACACCTTAAATTGAGTGACCCCTTCTCACACATAAATAAGAAAAGTATGTAAATTCATAAATCAGAAAAATTTTATACATATTAAAAAATGTTTTTATCCGAGTGTGCGATGTATTAGACACACTAGACGTTAAAAAGTAAAGACTTACGCAGTCTGTGGAGGGGGTACCTCAATCGTACACACGCACGAGTTAACGAGTCAGCACAGGTCGAGAAACGTTGGGGTATGTGTCTGACATCGGACGGTCTGAGGAGACAGTTACACTAAAGGGTCCGTTCTCATGACCTCACCCAACGGTAGAGGAAGAGGTCCCCTAGAAGGGCTGGGTCTCTAACTTGGGTTCAGAGGACGTGACCGTCCGTCTAAGAAATGGTGACTCGGTGGTCTCTTCGGGTTACCTCAATCGTACGTAATAGTAAAAGTTACAGAGGGGTTTAAGGTAAATGTATAATACTAATAAAATTAATGTAGATGGCTTTCTAAAAATCTAAAAAAGGTCACAAAACATCGTCTATATCCGACGTCACACTCTCGTAAGTGCATATATGTAGCAACATGTTCTAATTTTAGATATTAAATTTTTAAAATTGAAAACTATGTTATTCCGGAAGTCTTTCTAAAATACGTAATATCAGGATGATCTTAACATATTTTAAAAAAAAAAGCCCCGAAGAGACCACCAGGTCACCAATTCTTAGACGGAAATTACGTTCCCTGTGGTCAAGTTAGGAACCAGACCCTCCTAGGGCGCACGACACCGCGTCATTGATTCGGACGCTCGGCGTCGATGATTCAGAAGCGAGACCTCGGACACTCGGCGTTGATGACTCGGGTGTTCGGATCTCGGGCGCGAGATATTGTTCTCTTCGGTGGCGTCACTCTTGGGGCGAGTGTCGATCTCTTTCGGGCACACATCGTTACTTCCGGGTAGTGTCGGTTTTGATTTATTATTTTACTTACTTCTGTGTAATTTTTAAAAAAAACGGTTCAACAAGGTTGGAACCTATAGGAATGAGAAAATTTTTAACAGGTTTGACTATCCAGTTTTACTATTATGTACACAATAGTATAACGAAAAGAAACTAAAACTCATTTCTCTTTTGTAAAACTTTTATAAAGAAATCCACGTAGCGCAGAAAATCAACGTCGTATGCCCGAGAAACAAGAAGTACGACCTAGAAAGCACCGCCGTTCGTCTACCCGAGTCCGAACCAACGTACACCCCCAGAATCAAGGGACGGTGCCTACCTTGGATATAGGGGACAAAACGTTCCACCTAAGAATTGGTAACCTGGTAGTACCTTCAGGGGAGACGGACGGAGAACGAACTTCTTTTGAAAACAGAACATCCGAAAGGGGTTCCAAGTTCCTCGTTTAAATTAGGTTCTTTATGTTTGTATGTTTTTGTCAGTTCGTTCAGTTTTATTATTAACAAATTGATAATTTGTTTAAGTCCCTGGAAATCAATGAGGAGTCCCCGATATCTATTATAACACTTGGTACAGGAACTCGATGAAAGACTTTGGAGGTGGTCCACCTTCTTCAATTGATTTACAACTGGTGTTTGTACATCTCGGGTCTGGCCAACTTTGGTCTTCCAACCACTCAGTTAGTTCCATCTGAGGACTAATGAAGTAGTGGTCAGTTAGCATTTTTACAGGTACTCGACTAATGGGGTGTTGGGAGAGGAAGTGGCACGGAAACAAAAAAAATTCTAACTACATAAATATATGAAAACCGACACCCCCAGAAGTGACGACGCACACCCGAAAGAGATCAACGACTCCCGCCCCCGAGGAGAGATCGACGCGCACCCGAAGAGTGACACCACCGAAGTGATCACCACGGGTCCGAGAGTTCCCGAGTCCAAAGTCTTCAACTCCGATCTCCGAGATCTCGGGACCGTGTCATCGACACAACGTGCCGGTATCAACAAGGTGTCGTGTACCCTAGAAGGGCGTGGTCCCCAGTTCGGGCACAGGGGACGTAACCGTCCACCTGAGAGTTGGTGATCTGGTGGTCCCTTCGGGGTAGGACAGAAATTTTTTAAAAGGGACTTTCTGTAGTTCCTTAAGGTAAGAAACTTCGTCATAGACTGGGATGCGGAACGAACCGGAGTGTTATTTGAGACGTGAAAACAAATGGTGTTGGACCGTAGTATATAACCGAAGTCACACACGTATGTCTGGATCCAGACCAAGTTATTGTCATCTAAAACGCTGGAATATAACAAATTAACTTTTGACCAACGAAGGTGATGTGTGGATAATCGTACCAGTTTCAGGTGTTGTGGCTGTTGTCGTTTTCGACTGCACTACACTACACTTCGTTGTCCTTGAGTAAGTAACGACCACCCCTACGTTTTACCATGTCGATCAGATCTTCTGTCAGACCATCAAAGATGTTTTGATATAACAGTGATATGTTGGATTATTAACACAAGGAACTGTAAATGTGTTTACTCTTTGTAAAATAAAGGTGACGTGTCCCTACGAATATCTTCGAAAATATTAACAGTTTTGAACCTTCGTCGGTTCTACAGAAAGTCAACGACTCACCCATCTATTTTACCGCCATGCACGTCTGTTACTTTATAATAAGTGACGATTTTTCTTTACTCGACTGTTCGGTACTTTTCTGTCCATCCTTGAAATTTACGTATAATGATTCACTTTCTTTGGTTGAACTTTTCCGATGTTTGACTTACTAAGATTGATATACTGTAAGACTTTTTCTGTTGACATTATCCCTTCTTTAAAACATAAGATAATGTTGAATTAGTGATTTCCCTATAACGGATTTTCGAATGTAATATGTATTAGTGGGTAGAGACCCTTGTGACGAAGGGTCCACTGCACGTAATCCGATTTTATGGAAAGAAGTCGAGTGACCTTCGTGGAACTGGTCCGGGTGGACACTTATTGACGTGTTTCTTCTTTAATTATATAGGGAAGGTCTCCGACGGCCCTTGGTCCTTGACAAACTGAGGTGAGGGAGGGGAAAATCCCCTACATATTTCCTACGGACTTAGGTTTTCATCCGTTCTACCAAGAAACCCTGTACTCAAGTAGTAGAAGAACCAGACGAACCAAAGGGTCAAGTCAGCGATGAGGAACGGGGTAGTTGAACAGACAACTCAATAACCAGAAGGCACGTCGAACCTGAGCCATTATTAGGATCGTCATGTCATGTTTCCAGTCACTGAAAGTCCCTGAATCCCTCTCCCTCCCTCCCTACTTATCTACCTCGTGTCCCCCTAAACACACGTCATTTTGATGAGACACACTATGATACCACCACCTATGTACCGTGGTATACAAACCGTTTTGGGTATCTTGCAAGTTCCGGGTCGCACTTGGGGTTACATTGGATACCTGAAACCCACAGAACAGTCACATACAAATTGACATTGTTTATATGGTGAGACCATGACCCATAACTATCACCCCCTCCGGTAAGTACACACCCGTGTACACCATGTAACCTTGAAAGAAGAGTTTAAAATGACATTTAGGTTTTGAATTTTTTTTTTTTTGTGGGATGACTGGATGTGTACCATGGCAATACCGGTCAAAATAAATAAAAATTATAGTCTTTCCATTGAATTACAATATATATCAATAGAAACTTTCCACTCTAGTACCCACTATAAACGAGATAAAATATGTATAAAAGATTAAGTTTACGACACTAGTATCTAATGGACACATTAGAGCTTTTCGGTCCTGAGGATAAAATCCCCTCCACCACCAACATTGAGTATGGGGGAAACCGCCTTTACTCCAGGTCCGGTTCCCTAATAGTGCCAGTCGTGAGGAGGCTGACCGACTTGTTCCACTTTTGAAAGGACTCTCAGGGATGCCACACCGGGACGCCCGAATACCCTTTACATCAGGGCTTCAAACTGCCTGGTGGGGAGCCTCCTGGGACCCTGCCGCACGTCGGGGAACGTAGACGCGTACGCGTGACGACGCTCGCGCGGCCCCCGGTGGGAAGGGGGTGGACGTCGGCGCTCATCCACTGTCCCGGGGCCAGAGGGGTGGCACTGGGTCGGACCGGGACGCGGTGCTCGCCTCCGACACGGGGAGGTCCATCCTCCCCCGGACGGTCCGGCGGGGCGCCCCGGCGCCCCCGGCTCCCCGTCCCCTGCTCCCGACCCGAGCACGGGCCCGCGCCGCCCTCGGGTTTGAAGCCTCGGGGAGCCCCGCCGCTGGGAGCCCCGCCGCAGCCGCCGCCGCGCCGCGACAGCCGCCGCGCCCCGGCCGCCCCGGCGGGCCGGCCTGCACGCCCCCGCCCCTGCCGCGCCGCCGCCCGCCGCCGCGCCCGGCCGGAGGGAGGGAAACAGGCCGCCCCGCGGAGGCTGGCCGGCGCCTCCAGAGGCCGGCGCGGCGGCGCGACGGCGCGAGGCCCGCGGCCGCCCGCCCGCGCGCGCACTGGGACGCCCGCCGCGCCCCGCTCCGGCCCCGCCCCGGCCCGCGCGGAGTCTCGCGCGCCCGCGGCGCACGCGGCGCCGGCGTCGGAGCGCCTCCCGCCGGCCTCGCGGGTCCGCTCCGCGCCCGGCGCGCCTGCCGCTGCGGCGCTGGAGGGGCGGCCCGGGGAGTCGGCCCCGAGGGGCTCCGCGCGGGAGGGCCCGCAGAAGCGAGCAAGGGCGCGAAAGGGCTCCACCGCGTCGGTCGACCAGGACAGTGTGCTTGCCGTTTGTAAAAAATAAAACGGAGAATTAAAACGAGTGGTCATCAAAAATGGCACCTCCGCAATGCTAAAAAAGGCACCAACTCAAATAACGAGAAGGAAATAACCTGTGGGGTTTTGGAAGTGGTAAAACTCTAATATGTGGAAACGATTACTAAGGGTGACTATGAAATCTTATTTAATTAAATTTTTTAGACAAGCACGAAGATACTAGGTCAACTATCAATTTGTAAATTACCGCCCCCCCTACCTGTGGAAATATTACAATCGAGAATGATATCCGGAAGGGCAAACAAGTTCAGAGTAAAAAAGGGGAATGCTCGTGAAACATTCAAAAAAGTATTTATAAACGCAAAAATATAATAACAAGACATCATTGAATAACGATACTTCTACCTTAGAAAAGGGGTAATAAAGTAGAAAAAAGAGAGCATAAACTATAAAGGGTGAAACGAATAATACACATAAACTCTAACGAGGAAAAAGAGGAATTAAATCGATCACCAATAATTAAAAAAAACAACCGTTTTCTTATTGAAAAATTACAGACATCGTAGACATCATTACAGAGAGGGTAATAATGACTGCAACTAAAATTACGATATTGACAGGAGATTTATGACGAGATCGACGTAGGGAATTTAAGACCATACAAAACAAAAAGTAAAAGTAAGTCAAAAAATTTGAAGGGAACACTGAAGGAAAAAGTGGATAACCAACAAATCTTAAAACAAATTAAAGGTTTGTAATCCCTAAAAGATTTAGAAACAGACAATGACTAAAGATCAAATTAAGACAAAACTAATTTCTTAAATGAAACAATGTATTAAGTCAAGAAATTTGGAACAACTGAACATAAAGGGACCTCCAGGTCACCAATTCTCAGGTGAACGGTTACGTACCCTGTACGAAGCTAGGACCCTCCTAAGGTGTAAGGACCCCGTCGATGACAGGTTACGAGTCGTTGCTCTATTCGGTGGTGTTACTCTTCGGACGTGTGCCACTACTTCTCATCGGGGGTGAGTGACGTTGATCTCTTTCGGACGAACATCGTTGCTTCTGGGTCGTGTCGGTTTTTATTTTTTATGTTCAAAACAAAATAAAATACCGGTTCCTATACAATATGAAACTCCCACAAAAAATACATGAAATTACTGATAACATGACAAGTACCATCTCAAAAGACATTTATGATTTACCCAGTTCTAACAACCATTACACCAAGTCAAAAAGACATAGGAATGACCAAAAGATATATGCACAGAACAGTGGATGACTCTTTTATTAGGACTTAAGAACTCGATGTTAACACCTAAAATGGGTAGAAAAGAAAGTCAAAATAGTTGAAACTCAAGAAAATAAAACTTCAAGAAAACACGTATTTGTAAATCCTAACAATTGCAAAAGACCACTGAACTATGTAAATAGTAACAGTAAACTTTACTGTACATTATAGTGTGGAATAGGGACCATTAAAAAGAATAACAGATGAAACTACAATTAGGTCGAAAGAAAACTAATACGTTCCTTAGAAAAGAATAGGAAAACGATAAAAAAAGGGGTGACACGATGTACAGTACGTACTAGAATCAAAGGGTTGGCCCCTAACTTGGGTACGAAGGACGAGGGACCAATTCAGGTCAGAGTTGGTGACCTGACGGTCCTCTCAGGGATAGGAAAAACAAAACTAGATCGAGAACAACCACTTTTAAGTCAATTGTCAGTTCTTTTAAAATAAACGCGGTTGGACTCCTAATATTGGGTTCTCTGTCTGAATCCTCGAGACTCTTGACAAGACGGATAATCTATAACTTCCGTATCAGTATATGAAAAAAAACTTGAAAATTAAAACATAACCTCATATCGACTATTTCTTGAAACATTATCAAACCTTACTTGTCGTCTCCCTGAGTCGGTATGTTTATGTACATAGGTAAGAAGGGGTTTGAGAGGAGGGTAGGTCCGACGACGTATTGTGACTCGTCTCAAGGGATATGATAGGTCATCCAGGAACAACCAATAGGTAAAATTTGTTTCGTGATACATGTACAGGTAGGGTTTGAGGGATTGATAGGGAAGGGGAGTCAAGTCGTTGGTTTGGTTCAAACAAGAGGTTGAGACAACTCAGAAAAAAACATTCAAATAAACATAGTAAAGAAAAATCTAAGGTGTATATATTCCCTATAATCTGTGAGAAGACTGATGAAGTCAGTGGTACTGTTAGAGAACAGGTAAAAACTCTGTCTCCTACTGTATGACTGTATTTCAAGTGGTTCATATGTCATCAAGTTCATTCGTATACGTCTCACTTGGAGTTCAGTAGTACTGGAGAATGTCTGAACTCTTTCTTACAATGGGAAAATTCTTCAATGTAACGAGCGGAGTTTTCTTTTGTCTAGAAATACCGTTCATCCGTAAGGATGGAAACTCCGCCAGACCAATTACACATTACGTCTACCTGTATAGTATGATTTGTCCCTCCCTCCTCCGAGTTTATTTGAAGAACTCACTTAGAGTCACTTGTAAATTTATATAAGGTGACGAAACACACATTCCATTCTAGGAATTTTGATATGAAGGTAGTTGTTAAAGTAGTAGAGTAGAGAATACGATAGTTACAGTATGAAATGTATAGGATATTCAAGCGTTTTGAAAAGACAAGAAAAACGAAATCTGTAAGTTAATACAAAATCTAACTAATTTTCATTCTATTTTACAGAAAATATCAAGAGAAGTAAAATTGCTGAGGGTCTCTAGATAATAAAGAAACACATCTGGGTGTAAAGACAGACCATAGGGAAGATGGACTTCTTACAGAAATTTTAAAAAACAACATCACATCCTGATGACCATTACGTAAGAGACAAAAACAAACTATTCCAAAAATAAAGTGAAAAAAAACCACTCTATATAAACGACCCATATCTTATGACCTAACCATCAAAAAAGAAAGAAAAAAAAATTTCTACAGTGATGTAACGGAAGGTCGAATATATCAAAGACTACTCTTTAACACTAAAAAAAAATTACAACTAAGGAGACATGTCCGTTTGGAGGCTTTGTCGTAAGTCAAGGTCTAGTGACGTTATTTCGTCCAGTGCACTTAAAAAACAAAAGAGTTAAGTATATCTAAACAAATGGAAATATGACGTCAGACAATTCAGACGTTATCACAATACGGAATTTTTTACATATATTGAAATAAAATTTTTATACACAAATAAACCGACACGACCCAGAATCAACGTCGTCCGCTCTAGAAACTAGAATCAACGTCGTTCACCTTAGAAATCAACACCGTCCCGGTACGGACCACCGAGTAACCGTTTCTTAGATGGACGGTCACGTTCTCTGAACCCAAGATAGGGACCCAGCTCTTCTAAGGAACCTCTTCCTTTACTGTTGGGTGAGACCATAAGAGTAGACCTTCTAAGGTATCTGCCTCCTCGGACCACCCGAGGTCAGGTACCCCAGCATCTCAGTCTGAACTGAAGGACTGACTCGTGTGTGTACCTAGAAGACCTACCTCGGACACTTGAGAATCCACGTCGTACGCCTTAGAACAAGGGGTTGGTTTCTAGCTTAGGTTCGGGGGAAGAAACTCTAGCACCTCAAAATCGGTAAACTGCTGGTCCCTTCAGGAGATGTATGTAATTAAATTTTTACGCAGTAATGGTCCTGAACGGACTTCCAGGTCACCGATTCTAAGACACGAAGGTTGCGTCCCCCGGACCCAAGTCAGGGACCAACCCCTTGATCTAGGGCGTACGGTGGTGATTCTCAAACATACGACGTTACTCCACTAGAATACAGAGTTGATTCTAACTTTTAGGACGTACGACGTTGATTCTGGGTCACGTCGGTTTACTTATTTATTTATTAATTTTTACAAGAATGATGTTTCACGATTGGTAATAGATTGTTACGACTCAACGGTGTTTGAAAGTTAAACAAAAAAATTTTTTCGTTAGACTTCTCTCCCTTTTTTTTTCAATACAGATACACATTATACAGCCAAAAAAAGACCGACGAAAGTTCTTAAAGAGAAACTGAATTTATACTATACAGGTCCACACAGAAACAAAACAAAAAACTATGAATGGGAAAAACCTATTTAATAGGACCAAAGAACCTAGACTCAAAACTATAATCGGTAAAAACCTTTTAAGAACCAGTAATACAGAAGTTTATGATGAAAATTTTTATAAATAAATATATAGACCGACACAACTCAGGATCAACGTCGGGCACCCTACCAGTAACACAGTGCACCTTAGAAAACAACACCGGGGGTCTGATATCAACACCGCACGTCCGAGTCATTAACGCTACTCGTACGAATTAACGAGGCTCCCCGTACCCTAGAATGAAGGGGTTGCCCCCTAGCTCGGACGTGGGGGACGTAACCTCCACGTCTCCGAATTGGTGACCTGACGGTTCGAAAACCATTATGTAATAAAAACTTTTATTAATAAATACATAAATGGACACGACCCAGAATTAACCCCGTGTACCCTAGAAGTAAGAAGTGACTTCGTACACCGTAGAATAAAAATCGACACCGTACGTTTGAGAATCAACACCCTACACCCTAGATCAAGGGACTGGTTCCTAACTTGGACCCGGGGGACATAACCCTCACACCTCAGAATCGGTGACCTGGAGGTCCCTTCAGGGAGGTCATGTAAAAACAATCTGGTAAACTATAACGTGATGTCGGGAACCTAAGGAACAGAAAAAAAAAAAAAATTTGAAGGAGAAACACAGAGTCAAACCCATCAAAGAAACCTGGATAGAAGTCTAAATGACTTTTAAAAGAGTCGAGACAACATCGTAACGTATAACTTCTACCAGAAAGTTGACACCATGACGTAAAAAAATCGTAAAGGTAAAAAAAGAACTACCAGGGTAGAGAACTTCAAGGGATAAACAATTAAGTAAAACATTCAGAAAGGGTGTTTCGAAATTATATACTTATTATTAAAATTTAAGGGACAAACTATTAATTTGGTCAGTGCAAAAGACAACAACAAAACAGTCAATTGTCAACAGAATCAGAATGGAAAAGTCTACAAAGTATTACAAACTAACTTCCACCCAAGACGGTCGTACTAGGAAAAACGGGAAAGACTTGTCCGTTTTCCTGATCGGGTACTCCACCTTAAAAGAGTCCACTACACATTGTTAAATATTTGTTCAGTAAGACCTTCAAGACTCCGTTCAGTCTGGAAATTATTATTATGGAAGACAAAAGGAGATAAGGTCAAGACGGAAGTATCAAGAGACGGAAATAGGTTTTCGACGTCTTTTACTTGTTTAGGGTCCACTCAACAAATAAGGATTGAAAAGACACCTAAACTCCTTTATATATTCCTGGATCTTTTACTTTACTTTCCATATTTACTCATTTTAAGTCCTTTTGTATCATTCTTATTAGTTATGGTCGTCTGTTTTTCATTTTAGTTTAATTAGTCCATAAAAAATTTTTCAATTTTTCATTTAGTTAATTCGTTAATAACGTAACTAATACTTATGGAAAGGAACCAAGAGCTCATAATCCAGATTTAATCAAAATACTTGTAAGTATATCTACCACAAAACTCGTCGTAGGTCCTTCTTTTTGTCTAATAATAAAATAGAGACCAATAAAGTATATCGTAAGAAGTCCCATTATTGTCACACATAAAATAAAAAGGTCACTCTAATTGTACTACGGTCTCTTGAGTGATTTCTCGACCTATACATAAATTTAAGGGGGGGATTGAATGTGCTCAAGGTAACAGTAATGAAAGAACTCATCGTAAGGTCTTACATGAAGCTGTATAAATGTGTTCATACTCATGTCCAATAATACTCTACCGTATGATTAATACGACAAGACAAATATACACAAAACAAAACGAAAATTACTTATCTGAAGTAAAAAAATCTTATCAAAACTCGAATGTCTTTTAAACTCACTTTTCATGTCTTAAGGAAAGGAGGGAGACGTGTGTACCAAAGAAGAGAATAATTGTAGAACGTAATTACACCATATCGACAATTTTGACTACTCGGTTATGACTACTATGAGATTGATGTCAAGTATCAAATGTAATCCTAAACGAAAACCACAACACGCAAGACATACAAAACTGTTTACACAGGTACATAGGTGGTAATAACATAGAATCTCGTCTCAAAGTGATGAGTGTTGTAGGGGACACGGAGCAGATAAATAGGAAGGGAGGGAAAGGAACTCATGGACCGTCTTGACCTCCCCGTCATTTTTTCGATGTATAATGGATCTATATAGTCACCAAAGGAAAAGGTCTCACAATATTGCAACCTTAGTCAGTCATACATCGGAAAAGTCTGAAAGTAATTATGAGACGTAAACTTCAAGAAGGTACAGAAAAGTACTGAACTGCTGCATCAAGAAAAATCGCGGGTCACTATGAGGCACCAGACTCGCACGGTGACAAATAAATGGGCAACTCGTTAACTTCCCGTAGTACCAACGGAGGTCCAAAACTGTCGATGCTTAATTCGTCGATGTTTGTACCGACACATCACAAAAATACTTACATTCAATTAGTAAACCCATTTACGATTCCTTTTGATTACGACCTAACATGTCGTTCTCATCAAACACTCTTTGACGGGTTGACAGAAAGTCTCACCGATATTATAAACGTAAGGGTGGTCGTCACTCACTCTCAAACACAACGAAGTGCAGGAACGGTCGTAAACCACAACAGTCACAACACTTGAAACCGGTGAAATTATCCACAAAACGTCATATTAAACTATGAAGAGACTGTAGAATTCATAGAAATGTGTACAAATGAATGGTAGACATATAGAACAAATCACTTCACGGACAATTCCAGAAACCGGGAATTTTTTAAAAAAAAAAAATGACCTCATATCAACTACATGTTACAACACAATGAAAGACGACATGTCACTTCATTAAGTAAATATGTATGTACACGTAAGAAAAATTTTTTACAAGAAAGAGTAATACCAAATAGTATCCTATAACTTATATCAAGGGACACAGTATAGAACCCTGAAGCAACAAATAGACATACAGCATCGAATGCACACGTCTGGGATTGGAGAGTGAGGTAGAGAGGGCGGTGGGGACGGCGAACCGTTGGTGTCCCTACAAGAGATACCC
The DNA here is from genome assembly GCA_006410555.1 of Capra ibex. Lineage (NCBI taxonomy): Eukaryota > Metazoa > Chordata > Mammalia > Artiodactyla > Bovidae > Capra > Capra ibex. The sequence goes on from SJYO01050415.1 coordinate 3,484,787, forward strand.
GTACTAAGACAAAGACAAAGTGTCTATCCAATCAAACAAAATAAAAAATCTAAGCCATATATTCATCAAAATATACCATAGACAGTAAGAGAAAGACTGAATGAAGTGGATCATACGACAACACACACCTGGTGATCACCTAAGGTAATATGAATCCATAGACTAGAAAACCTAAGAGAAGGGGACATCGAACACTGTCACACACCTCGTGTGAAGGAACAAGATAGGTTACGAACAAGCAAAAAGAAACTACATAGACCCACAGAGAAACACTGTGAGATAGACACAGATTCACACATACCAAAGTAGGGTCAGAGGAGCCAATAGAGAAGTTAGTGACTTATAAACGGAAAAAATTCGGATTCGAAAACAGATTGAGACCCTCAGAGAAACGTAAAGGATTCAATTAAGTAACATACATAAAAATCTAACTCCGAAATCCCTTAAGGGACACGGTAAACAGAAAAGTCTAACGTAAACATTCCTTAAGGCTCGGCTAACAGAAACAGAGTAAATGAACTATATCAGACTAGTAGAGGTCATAGACGGTACAACGACGGTTATTATACTAAAGTAAGAAAAGATTCCGACTCATTAACAAGTACCGTATATACATCGTGTTGAAGTCATATATTTCGAGTATCTACAAGACCTACAAAGGTATAGAACCGATAACATTTATTACCCAATGACTTACAACCCCATGGAATAAAGTATCATATCAAAAGGTACGTATATACGAACCTGTTAGAGGACATCCAGAGCCAAAGCAAAATTTCCTTGGACGTATTCCAAGACGTAGAACAGAGTCGTTAAAAGTAAGGGTCTCCGTCACCTCCTCCCAAGGGAACACCGAGTCGACCATTTCTTAGGAGGACGTTACGTCCACTGGACCCAAACTAGGGACCAAACCCTTCTAGGGGACCTCTTCTCTTTCCGATGGGCGAGGTCATAAGACCGGACCTCTTAAGGTCCCTGATACCTTAAGACACCCCCAGTGTCTCAGCCTGTGGTGAAAGTGAAAGTCATAAATAGGGACACAACCCTATAATACCGACGAAACCGTGGCACCGCGGTCCTTTCTCACGGAAGGACTTTACACCCCACAGACACAACAAAGCTTCCTACGTAAAGGGACTTATATCCCGGACCACTCCCGAACCTCCTAGAGCACCATCCACGACCAAAACAAGATTTCCTTGGACAGAGGTAGCACCGACCAACGTTACAGGCAAAGGTCCTCGTCGCCTCCCCCCAAGGGAAGAGAGGGACGCCCAGAGGTCGTAAATAACAAGACTAAACGACCCCTCCCGACGGACTACTATCTACCAACATCCAAACGAACCGTAAAGAGATTCTTACTCCTTCCGCCTCAAAGAAATCTCCACGTCTATCAACCAAAGGTGATTCACACTCCTTTTAAATGGTAAACGTCAGCCCAAAACTTTCAACCCGGACAAAACTTAAGACAGAGAGACTTACCGACAGACCCCTCCGGAATGTTTATCGACACTTTTCTTCTCTTCACTTTTCGTTTCCTCTTTTCTTTTCTATATTCGTAGACTTACGTCTCAAGGTCTCTTGTCGTTCTTCTCTATTCTTTCGGAAGAAGTCGCTAGTTACGTTTCTTTATCTCCTTTTGTTGTCTTACCCTTTCTGATCTCTAGAGAAGTTCTTTTAATCTCTATGGTTCCCTTGTAAAGTCGTTTCTGCCCGAGTTATTTCCTGTCTTTACCATACCTGGATTGTCTTCGCCTTCTATAATTCTTCTCCACCGTTCTTATGTGTCTTGACATGTTTTTTCTAGAAGTACTGGGTCTATTAGTGTTACCACACTAGTGAGTAGATCTCGGTCTGTAGGACCTTACACTTCAGTTCACCCGGAATCTTTCGTAGTGATGCTTGTTTCGATCACCTCCACTACTGTAAGGTCAACTCGATAAAGTTTAGGACTTTCTACTACGACACTTTCACGACGTGAGTTATACGGTCGTTTAAACCTTTTGAGTCGTCACCGGTGTCCTGACCTTTTCCAGTCAAAAGGAAGGTTAGGGTTTCTTTCCGTTACGGTTTCTTACGAGTTTGATGGTGTGTTAACGTGAGTAGAGTGTACGATCATTTCAGTACGAGTTTTAAGAGGTTCGGTCCGAAGTCGTTATGCACTTGGTACTTGAACGACTACAAGTTCGACCAAAATCTTTTCCGTCTCCTTGGTCTCTAGTTTAACGGTTGTAGGCGACTTAGTACCTTTTTCGTTCTCTCAAGGTCTTTTTGTAGATAAAGACGAAATAACTGATACGGTTTCGGAAACTGACACACCTAGTGTTCTTTGACACTTTTTAACAATTTCTCTACCCTTATGGTCTGGTGGACTGGACGGAGAACTCTTTAGACATACGTCCAGTCCTTCGTTGTCAATCTTGACCTGTACCTTGTTGTCTGACCAAGGTTTATCCTTTTCCTCATGGAGTTCCGACATATAACAGTGGGACGAATACATTGAAGATATGTCTCATGTAGTACTCTTTACGACCCGACCTTCTTTATGTTCGACTTAGTTCTAACGGCCCTCTTTATAGTTATTGTAGTCTATACGTCTACAGTGGTGGGAATACCGTCTTTCACTTCTCCTTGGTTTTTCGGAGAACTACTTTCGCTTTCTCCTCTCACTTTTTCAACCGAGTTTCGAGTTGTAAGTCTTTTGCTTCTAGTACCGTAGACCAGGGTAGTGAAGTACCCTTTAACTACCCCTTTGTCATCTTTGTCACAGTCTGAAATAAAACCCCCCGAGGTTTTAGTGACGTCTACCACTAACGTCGGTACTTTAAATTTCTGCAAATGAGGAACCTTCTCTTCAATACTGGCTGGATCTACCGTATAAGTTTTCGTCTCTGTAATGAAACGGCTGATTCCAGACAGATCAGTTCCGATACCAAAAAGGACACCAGTACATACCTACACTCTCAACCTGACACTTCTTCCGACTCACGGCTTCTTAACTACCAAAACTTGACACCACAACCTCTTCTGAGAACTCTCAGGAACCTGACGTTCCTCTAGGTTGGTCAGGTAAGACTTTCTCTAATCGGGACCCTAAAGAAACCTTCCTTACTACGATTTCGACTTTGAGGTCATGAAACCGGTGGAGGACCCTTCTCAACTGAGTAACCTTTTCTGAGACTACGACCCTCCCTAACCCCCGTCCTCCTCGTCCCCTGCTGTCTCCTACTCTACCGACCTACCGTGGTGACTGAGCTACCTGCACTCAGACTCACTTGAGGTCCTCAACCACTACCTGTCCCTCCGGACCGCACGACGCTAAGTACCCCAGCGTGTCTCAGCCTGTGTTGACTCGCTGACTTGACTTGACTCGATGACATCCAACAAACAGTTCCCGTCCCAGTAAATCGAATTAGCCCGTCCGGAGACTGACCCGTCTCGAACAAGTCAAGTCAGTGATTCAGCACAATCAAGTCAAGTCAAGTCAGCGAGTCAGTACAGGCTGAGACCGCTGAGACACCTAACGTCGTACGGTCCGGAGGGACAGGTAGTGGTTGAGGACCTTGAATAAGTTTGAGTACAGGTAACTCAGTCACCCCGGTAGATTGGTAGAATAGGAGACAGTAGGGGAAGAGGAGGGCGGGAGTCAGAAAGGGTCGTAGTCCCAGAAAAGGTTCCTCAGTCAAGAAGCGTAGTCCACTGGTTTCATAACCTCAAAGTCGAAGTCGTAGTCAGGAAGGTTACTAATAAGTCGTGACTAGAGGAAATCCTACCTGACCAACCTAGAGGAACGTCAGGATCCCTGAGAGTTCTCAGAAGAGGTTGTCGTGTCCAGTCTCGGGAACTAAGCTGCTACAACAAGGTCCTTTGCCGGTGTTCCGTCTTCGCGAAAACGCCCGACACAAGTCAGTTCACCCGTGGGTCTTGGACTCGGTCTCAGCACAAGGACTCAACATTTCACCGTACGTAAGATGGGCTCATGTGTGGTCTCTCGAACCCACGGTAAGGAGGTGCGGGGAAAGGAAAGTGTTTCGGGGGTGGTGGTGGAGGGGGACCGGTCTCGGTAGAGTCGGCGGTCTTTCCACGACACAACTCCGACAAGGGATATATACACCTAAGACATTCCTTCTTCAACTTTAACCCTTGGGGGGGTGGTCCTCTTCACCTCTGCACCTGAAAAATTTTACGAAGGTCGGGTCGCACCTTCACCCCCACGTCATCGGGGCCACATCCACGTCCTCGCGGACCGTCTAACCAGTCGACACCGCACAGGGTCTCCCGTGACCGCGACATCTACGTCTCCCCGAAGACGTGGGCGCGTGGGAGGCGTCGGCGCTTCGGCCCGGACGCCCCGAGGCCCCCACGCGACCGTGGGGCCAGTCGTCCGGACTCCCCCAACCCCATACACAAACAAAAGTAAAAGAGGAGAGGGACATTACACATAAAACGTGACCTCAGATGAGTTAAGGACAATAGCACAAACAAACACCACCTTGTTCTTCACCTAAGGAAATATAAGTACGTAGACAAGAAAAACCTAAGTGAAGGGGACATCGACAACTGTCTCACAACTCGTGTGAAGGACTAAGACAGGTCGGATACGAACAAGTAACAAGAGACTACACAGACACCCAGAGAGAAACTGGTACACAGACACAGACGCCCCATGACAACTTAGGGTTGAAGGAGTCACTAGAGGCGTGGGCCTGGGGGTCCCAGCAGAACACGAACTACTCGAATTTAAACAACACACTGACCCTCAACCTGACACAAACGATCATTCAAAGTAAACTAACATAAAAAGTTAAGGCGGATATTTGTTATGGGACACGGTAAAAAGACAGACTAAATCAACTGTGTGACACTAGTAGAGATCTAGGAAGGTGCAACGAAGTTTACCGTAAAAAAGTAAGAAAAGATACGGATTCATTCACAGGTTCCGTAAATACTTCGTGTCGGAGTCATAAATGGGCACACGTTCCTGAAATGCCGACAAAACCACGGAACCGCGACCCTTTCTCACGGAAGGACTTTACACCCCACGGACACAACAAAGCTTCCTACGTAAAGGGACTTATATCCCGGACCACTCCCGAACCTCCTAGAGCACCATCCACGACCAAAACAAGATTTCCTTGGACAGAGGTAGCACCGACCAACGTTACAGGCAAAGGTCCTCGTCGCCTCCCCCCAAGGGAAGAGAGGGACGCCCAGAGGTCGTAAATAACAAGACTAAACGACCCCTCCCGACGGACTACTATCTACCAACATCCAAACGAACCGTAAAGAGATTCTTACTCCTTCCGCCTCAAAGAAATCTCCACGCCTATCAACCAAAGGTAATTCGCATTCCTTTTAAATGGCAAACATAAACCAAAAACTTTCAACCCGGACAAAATTTAGGAGAGAACGACTCGATGGGGTCCCATAAAGAGCTCCCGTCCAAGGTAGTCGTAGCCCGTCCGGAGATAGGCCCTTCGCGGACAAGCGGGGACCGAATCGCCACAACAAGGCCCTTTGCCGGTGTCCCGCCGTCATGAAGGCCGTCGGCGCCAGGCGGGCCACCCGTGGGTCTTGGGCTTGGCCACACCGCAAGCACCCAGCAGTCCCTTACACGTCTGGCGGACTCGTTAGACGCCTCCCGGAGAGGGCTCCCGGACTCACGAGAAGGAGGCGCGGGGAAAGGAGAGTGTTGGTGGGAGGGTGAGGGAGGGGGCCCAGACTCGGCCGTTCTCGGTAGACTCTGGGTCTTTTCAGGACAAACCTCCGACAAAGGATGTATCCACCTCTCTGACATTCTTCGACTTGAACCCCTGGGGGAATGGTCCTCTTTACCTCTGTCCCCCTGGAAAGGTTCACGAAGGTCGGGTCTCACAGGTCATAAAACCCCCACGTCATCGGGCCCACAGCCACGTCCACACGGACTGACCAGTCGACACCAGAGGAGGGCTCCCCTGGTCCGCGACATCTACGTCGCTCCCCAAGTGCAGGGCCGTCAGGAGAGATCGCGGGGGTCGGGGCATCACAGGTCGGGAATCTAGGATCCGACGACCCAGGGGTCCTCATACTGGTGGGTCCAGTGGTTCCGGACCCACCTGCTCTCACCAGCCAAAAAAAAAAAAGTAAACGAGGAAGGGTACATTAAAAAAAAAAGTACCTTTATATTATCAAAATGTAACAAAAATCAAAATCCATCTTCTTTAAATCAATATATACCTCAAGATTAGTTCAACCACAACTTGAATAGTCTTAGAAATTTCAGTATATAAGACATAACATTCTTATGAATGATTCAATTTCTCTTCATACGGCTTCTGAGGTATAACAGGCCTGAGGATGCGGTAGCGAGAACAAAGGAGCGACGTCAGACTAGGCACAAACCAGGGAAAGGACCAGACAGGAAGACGAGTCCCTCGACCCTCCTACGTGGTTGTTACGGGGGGTGGGGGTAACCTACACGACCGACAAAGGACACGAGCCATGGTGCATGACAACTGGTAATTACAGGAAGATGTCGATTCCGACAGGAACCCGTGGCTTTAGTACCACTTGACGGAAAGGAGGCTATTTTGACCTTACAATGGAGTAGAGGTGCCCAGGAAAGCGTCCCCAAGGGTGGAGATAGGTAGGAGACCAAGGTGGAGGACGAGTGTCCCAGGATTGTCCAGTAAAAGAGTCCTGACCTTACATAAGTCCCTACTGTCATTGCTCCTCCTGTATTCTCGGAGTTCAACCACCACCAAACAGTCCACACAAGTGAGACTAAAGGTACAGTGTTCGGTCTGAAAGAGATACCGAGTGAAAAGAACTCTGGTGTTTCGCCCGACTTCCTTCAAGACGTCGGAAGACCGGTAAAAGGGATCGTCGTGGAGAATATGACCACGAATACCCGTGAAGACACATGATCCAGACGGGACGGAAGTTACTGTCCACGGGAGTGTTTTTATGACAATGTTTATCTCTTTCTGAATTCTTTGGTCAAAGTTCTCAATTTAAAATGAGTGTAACAAATTCTTGGTTCTTGTACTCTTCTAAACATTGTAGTGATTAAACCGTCATTTACGGTCAGTCGTTATGTTACTCGACGAGGAGACCGTGGTAAGTCTTACCAGGAGGAGTGTCTTTGATGTTTCTTCTTTATGTCCTCACCCCCTCCTATTTTCCCTTGGCAAAGATCCGAAGACCACCGGTACAGTCACCATTGTCGGTGATCCCTCTAGTCACACCTCGAAGGAATTTTTAGAATCTTCTCCAGGAAGAGACCACCAGACTACGAAGTCCGAATCGAAAGGTTACGTCTCCCCTCCCGAAGCTAGAGAACAGTCCTTCGACCCTAGGGTCCACGGACCATCGTCATTGTTGGTTTTGTAATGTGCCTTCTATTAACATTGTTTAAATTATTTCCGAAATTACTACCAGGTGTAATTTTTTTTTTTTAGAATTTTTTCAACATTCGTATCTCGACGGTCTACCACGCCGTCGGGGTAGGGGTCTGGACATAGGTCCTCTTCGTGTCGGCCTTTTCTGTGTCCGCGGGACCAAGAGACACCGTGACGACAATGTTTCATACGTAAATAGACCGACGGAGTCTGGAGTCAATGTCGTGCTCCGTGGGAGTCAGACGTGACGCCGTACACCCTAGATCGAGGAACCGGTCCCTAGTTTAGCCCTGGGGCACGCAGTCCTCGAGTAAGTATCAGACTCGGGGACCTGGTGGACCTTCGGGGTGACATTGTGATAACTGTCAACGGTTCTCACCTTCGTGGTTTCACAGGTGGTCATCCACTTACCTATTTCTATTTCGGTCGCCTTGTGATGACCGAGTCCTTGTTTAGCACGGGAACGTCGTTGTGCCGTCCTGGATCTCTACTACGACAACTCACTACCTTCGGTGTGTTTCTCCGTCTGCATTCTATGGTAGGTATCCGACCTACATTTTCAACTCTCGTTACTCGATTAAATGGTTGTTCTTTCTCAGTGTCGATATCTTTTGTTTGTAGCAATGGTCTTCCCCTTCCCCTGTCCACCTGTTCGATCCTCCAACCTTGTATGTCTGTAAGAACGTATACCTCTTCCCGATTAGCTGTCCCGATGACATGTCGCGACACGAGTGTGACACGAATGGCTCCACCATCTCTCAGATTTTGACTTGTACATCCGTGGACAGTCATACTCTCAGTCCAATCACATGCGTCTTGTTTGTCGTGACATTTCTTTTATAAGAGGTCAAAGTTTACGCCTATAATTAAGTCTTTCTTTTGGTCTTCACGGACGACACAAGGGAACCCGGGGTGAGTGGGTCCGACCACCGTGTAGGGACCACGGACTCGTCTGAACCCAGGGTTCCGACCTGACAGTACTTTGTGTCCCACAACCCCTCCTACATGGTTCTTTGTACAGGGGAAACTGGGCATCACGGACCCGGGGAGACGTACCTCGGTGTCAGAAGGTTCAGGTCCCCGTCGGTCCTGTGCTGAACCCGTCGGCGTCCTGCCACCTGGAAGACCGGACCTTCTCTGGACTTTTCGGTGGAGCAGGGGTGGAGAGGAACACCACCCTCTGGCAGAGGTCGGACGGAGCAATCTCGACGGGGCGAGGTTACTGTCATGGTAAGTGTCCTCCAAAAGTCCCGATCCCCAGACGGGTCTTCTACTTCCCATTCTCCCTACTCTGAGTCCGGGAACCCACAAACCAGTCCGCATAGGGTGAGACTAAATGTCGGGTCCTTGTCCTGGAAGGGAGGGAGTCCGAGTATAAGGGACTCATTGGTCTTACCCCGTTCTTATTTAGGACGGTGGAAGACCGGTAAAGAATATTTTTGTCGAAATTTCAGTCACGAATCCCCGTGAAGTATTAGTGATCTGGAAACCCCGACATTTACTATCCCCGAGAGTTTTTTACAGAACCCATCTATTAGTGTTTGCTGAAGTTTATCCCATCCGAAAGTCCTTGGGTTCAAGTTCTCCATTCAAAATGAGTACTTTTCGAGGAGTCGTAACGATTAATAACCCCTTTATGATTAGCTGTGAGGTTACTCCACAGGGGAGTGTCGTCAGTCTCACCGGCAGTAGTGTCAGATGTTTGTTCTTTACGACCTTGCCGGTACCTCTTTCCCTAGGGAGGATTCGGTAACAACCCTTACACTTGAACCATTGCCAGTGATACCTCTAGTCATACCTCCAAGGAAATTTTAGATTTTTGTCTGGACGGTCTACTAAACCGTCAAGGCGAGGACCCACGGATAGGTCCCTTTTGGCGAAACTTTCCCGTGCACGAGCGTTCCAAGTGACGTCGTGACAAGTGTCGTTTTACAGGTAACTGTCTACTTACCTGTTTCCTCTACACCATCTTTGTAAGCCGTCGGTATTCTACTTTATTACGGTAAAAGTTGTTGTGTCTACCTGGACCTCCATTATCACTTCATTCAGTCTGTATATTTCCGTTTACACTGTGGCGAGTGTCCACCTTAGACTCACTTTCAGCGAGTCAGTACAGGTCGAGAAACACTGGGGTACCTGACATGTCCGGTACCTTAAGAGGTCCGATCTTATGACCTTACCGATCGGAAAGGGAAGAGGTCCCCTAGAAGGGTGGGGTCCCTAGTTTGGGTCCAGAGGACGTAACGCCCACCTAAGAAATAGTCGACTCAGCGGGTTCTTATGACCTCACCCACCGGATAGGGAAGTGGTCGCCTAGAAGAGCTGGGTCCTTAGCTTGGTCCCAGAGGACGGAACGTCCACCTAAGAAATGGTCGACTCGACAGTCCCTTCGGGTTTCACTTTCACTTTCAACGAGTCAGCACAGACTGAGAAACGTTGGGGAACCTGACATATCAGGTACCTTAAGACGTCCGGTCTTGTGACCTCACCCATCGGAAAGGGAAGAAGTCCCCTAGCAGGGTTGGGTCCCTAGCTTGGGTCCAGAGGGTGTAACGTCCGCCTAAGAAATGGTCGACCCGGTGTTCCCTTCGGGTTGTTATGACCTCACTCACCGGATAGGGAAGAGGTCCCCGAGAGGGACCGGGTCCTTAACTTGACCCCAAAGGACGTAACTTCCGCCTAAGAAATGGTTGACTCGACAGTCCCTTCGGGTCATCTTAGATTTTTAACGATGTTTACTTTATTAAATGTTTTAGAGTCTACATCTTTCGTTTGAAAGTTCCCAACTCCTCCCCCTATTTAATCTTCCAACCTTAGTGGTATATGTGGGATCTTTTCCCAACTCCTCCCCCTATTTCATCTTCCAACCTTAGTGGTATATGTGGGATCTTTTCCCAACTCCTCCCCCTATTTAATCTTCCAACCTTAGTGGTATATGTGGGATCTTTTCTCTGTGTCACGGACGACGTATCGTGTCCTCATACATCTACGGGTACATATAATCACCCAACTCGACGACTTATGAATTCGTGTAACATTTCATTTCATTTCATTTTTATTTTTAATATATATGTTTTTTTTGAATTCGTGTTGTAATTTTTTTAAAAAAACAACAACACCTGGTAAAAAATTTAGAAATAACTTAAACAATGTCAGAACGAAAAAAAATACAAAACCACCCCAAAAAACCGTCGTTCCGAACACCCCAGAATCGAGGGGTCAGTCCCCAGCTTACCGTGGGGACGTGACCTTCGGCTTTAGAATTTGCGCCCTGGTGGACCCTTCAGAATCACTTGTACTGTAGGATTTAGTTGTTGAGCAGCCAAATTTTTGTTTTAATTTGAGTCTTTGTCTGCACGGACGTCGTAAGGAAATCTGGGGTGACTAGGGCCGACCACAGTGTAGGGACCCCGGTGTCATCCGACCCGGGTCCGACCTGACAGGACACCGACTCGTGGTAAGGGGGGGGGTGGGGGCTGGGGGGGGAGCTGACCATCATGGTTCTGGCGGGGCGTTGGACGTCGAAGTGTGCGATCCTCGGAGCACAAACAGGGTCGTGGTTTACATCGAACCCGTATATAAGACACTAACGGCTAGCAAGTTCACCATGTCTTCTCTCTGGGAAGAGGACTCCAGTCCCCACACGTCTGTCCTCCTTCTCCGAGTCTACTTTTCCTTTCTTACTTCAAACCCTCTGACCTCTCCCTCCCACGACGACGACGACGACGATTCAGCGAAGTCAGCACAGGCTGAGATACACTGGGGTATCTGCCGTCGGGTGGTCCGAGGGGGCAGGGACCCTAAGAGGTCCGTTCTTGTGACCTCACCCAACGGTAAAGGAAGAGGTTACGTACTTTCACTTTCACTTCAGTGAGTCAGCACAGGCTGGGAGTCACTGGGGGTACCTGACGTCGGATGGTCCGAAGAGACGGGTACCCTGAAAGGTCCGTCCTCATGACCTCACCCCACGGTAACGGAAGAGGTCCCTCCCGTGATCGGGTGGGAATTTTATGGTGGGCTAGAAGGTGTACGGCACAGTGTTGGTGGGCGAGGTACAAGGTCCAAGGAAGTGTCGACAGTCGGGTCACCAGTTCGTCACACAAAGACTCGGGACGGAGACCACTTTCTTGTGCGTCAGCCTCGTGTCGGTCGGGGGGCTCCACAGATCCGAGACGGAGAACTAGTCCGACATCGACGGGTCACCCCAGGACGCCGCCCAAAGACAGGGGAGACCCTTCGTCGGTCAAACCCGGTCTCTCAGCCTTCGGGGGCTGACCCGCCGTCCGGAGGTCACTCGCACCGAGACTTCCGAGCGGCCGGAGGAGGGGCGAGAGCCGGGTGCGCCGTCTCAAACCCCTGGAGGATTGCTATAGGAGGGAGACCGACAGACGTCACTTCAATGGATGTCTTCAACTCCCAGAGTACCTCCTTCTTCTAGAAACTCAGTCACAAGGAGTTGGGACTCTTTAAATATAGTTTTTACTTGGGCTTTATGACAAACAAAGGAAAACAAAGATTTCTCTTTGTCGAGATCAAAAGATTGAGTATATTTCAATAAAAGAAACTCATGGATTGAACATGAGTACATCAAGCACGATTGTCTTTATGTCTCTATTGTCAAAGACCAGATTTTTATTAGTATTGTAGATTACCCCTCTCATTCTCTTTATTCCAAAAAGAAAAAGAAAAAAAAAAAATTCTCTCGTCTCACTTTATGTATGGTGTACTCTTCATATTGGTTTCACGAGGTCCCAAATTCTCCTCCCTGAGTTTAATACCTTCAAGGGTAGATTCGTCACACACTGGACTGGATTCACTCTCTTAGACACGTATCTCTCACCTCAGTCCCCTTCCTCCCTACCTCCTCCTTAAACTTTACACAACTTACGACCCGATCAGTGATTAAATTCTATATTACCTGTCAAAGATTAGGTCGGTTAGGATATCAATCTCGATATGAAATCTTTTTAGTATGATCGAATATTACACATCATCTACTCTTATTCTCCTCAATCCTTCGCAACCATCGTCGACTCTACGTCACTTTCCTTCGCTTCCAATCTGAGCACCCCAGACGTCGAACGGAGTCCCACTTCTGACTCGAACCAGGAGTCCTGAGCCAAATAAGGAACCCTTTAAGGGTCACAAGGACAAAAAACATTGCCTAAAGTCTTCACTAGACTTTTACCCTTATTTATGAATGACGACCCTTTTAGAACTGAGACACTAACGACTGGAGTCACTAGGATCCGTATCTACTGGATGGTGTCGTAAGAGACGAGGGTCCGGTGTACCGATTTCTAAGGACATTCTACAGTACTTTGTTATGAAGACCGAATGGACTTTTAAGCACGTCATACTGATCCAGTAAACATCACAAGTCTAGAAATAGAGTATAAAAAAAAGAATGAAGGAGATTCAAAAAGACCCAAAGGGACCACCGTGATCACCATTTCTTAGACGGACAGTTACGTCCTCTGTGTTCTCTGCGTCCAAGTTAGGGATCCAGTCCTTCTAGGGGACCTTCTCTTTTACCGTTGGGTGAGAATAAGAACGGACCTTTTGGGGTACCTGTCTCCTCGGACGGCCCGATGTCAGACACTCCGACGTCTCTCAACCTGCACTGACTCGTATGTGGGCATTGAAGGACTCAGATTCTTGAAAATTCTCGACAAGAGAATCGTTGAAAGTTCGTACGTCATGTTATAATAATGGGTATCAGTGGTACGACATGTAATGGACTGAATGAAATATTCCCCTTTAAACATGGAAAACCGGGGAAAATGGATTAAAAGGAAGGATGGAGGTGGTAGGTCGGAGACTGTCGGTCAGATAAGAGACATAGATGTACAAACACCCAAAAAAAAAATCTAAGATGTATATTAACTCTATATACAGAGTATTAATATATATATTACATTAACTCTATTGAATTATCTATTAAATTAACTCTATACATTAAATTAATATTTGTATCAACTCTTTATATTTATATATATTACATTAACTCTAATTAACTCTACATTAAATTAATATTTGTATTAACTCTATATATAGAGTATTAATATATATTACATTAACTCTATATATTAAACTCTAATAAAGTAACTCTATTGAATTAACTCTATATATTAAATTAATATTTGTATATTAACCCTATATATTAAATAGACTGAATAAAGTACATCGTATTCCAGGTACAACAGTGTCTAAGGTAAGAAGAAATACCGACTTACTATATAAGGTAGTCACCTATGAGTCAAACAAACGTATAAACCAAAAACATTTAATATGACTTTATTTGTGTCACTATTCAGTAGGGAGTCATAGAAGTTATCTGAAATATATCCAGGGAATATATTTTTCGCACCATAAACGTACATTAGGTGTATGTAGGAGGGTACATGAAATTTAGTAGAGATCTATTAAATTTCACGGACATGTTGTATTTCCTGTACATTTATCAAAACAGAAATATATATATTTATCCGTGGTGTGGATATTCTTACCGATAAAGTGACACTAAAACTAAGCGTAAAGGGACTACTGATCACTAAGACTTGTGGAGTACATGGACAACCGGTAAACATACAGCAGTCTTTTTACAGATAAAGGAGACGGACAAAAAATTAGTCTAACCATAAAAAAAGACGATTTAATTGGGGAGTAGTCCATGCACTGAACGTTTATAAAAGAGAGTAAACCATCTATCGTTCTTTTATAAACGTTTAGCATAGTCTATTCCAAAAGTAAAACAACTACCAAAGGAGACGACACGTCTTCGGAAAATCAAACATCAGAGTGAACAATCAAAAATAAACAGACGGAAAGAATACCAAACCTATACCATCTCTCTAGAAATGGATACGGACTATCAAATAGAATATTAACCTTAAAGTATAAGATGGAAATTTATAAGTTTCGAAATTGAGAAATATAACAGATCAAACTCTGGTGCTTTTATTATGGATATATTCGTAGTAGTGATTGACCATTGTAATTTATGACGTATAATTATAAATTAGAATTATAGACGGTTTATAATGTTACGACCTTAAATACCCTTAGACTTATTTACGAAATTAAAATATCTATAAAAACCTCCGTACTGTCTTGTTACTTTAAAATGTCAAACACAGTATGCATTTAAAATTTCTACCAAGAAAATGTTGTATCTCATACAAAAATACACAGGAAGGATGTAGTGGTTTACGATTAGTATAGTCTTATTTATCGTTATACGATAAAGTCCCCAGTCAAAGTAAGTGGCTACACTGACACCTGAAGTGGGTCCTCCTTACCCTCGTTGACCTCGGGAGAGTCTCTTAGGAGATGTACCTACACTACGACCTCTTAATGTCGTTGAATGATAGTCACCCATTCCTGTCGAAAGCCCACATTAAGTCGTAAACGGGTCAGCGCAAATCCAGGAAAGAGTCAATGGGTTTTAATGTTCGAAGAACCAAAACCAGAGTTCGAAGTACATAATTTCGACTCTATCACGTCTGAGACTTCAAGACGGAAGAAATAAAAGTCCGAAAGAGTTCAGGTTCGTCAATCCTCGCCACAGGGTAATAGTTCCAGAGATTATAATAGTTTGGTCTAAAAGTCCAACCTAGTCATTCTTATCAACACCCATAGTCTCAATCTTAAAGGTCAAGTCTTGAAGGATCCCTCCCTGAAGAGACCACCAGGTCGCCGGTTCTGAGGTGTCAGACTTACATTCCCCGGACCCAAGTCAGGGACCAGTCCCTTGCTCTAGGGGGTACGATGGTGAGTACGGCTAGAATTCGGTTTAAGAAAAAAAACGGGGGGGTTGTTTTCTTGTATGATCATATGTCTCACTTCATTTAGTCTTTCTTTTGGTCGTTATGTCATATAATTGTGCATATATACCTTAAATCTTTCTACTATTGTTACTAGCATATAGGCTCTGTCGTTTTCTCTGTGACTATATTTCTTGTCTGAAAACCTAAGACTCCCTCTTCCGTTCCCACCCTACTAAACTGTCTTATCATAACTTTGTATATATACTTTGTCTAACGGTCAGGTCCAACATACGTACTCTGTCTCACGAGTCCCGACCACGTGACCCTACTGGGTCTCCCTACCCTACCCCTCCCTCCACCCTCCCCCGAACTCCTACCCCTTGTGTCCATGTGGGTACCGGCTAAGTACACTTCCATACCGTTTTTGGTGGTGTTATAATATTTCATTAATCGGAGGTTAATTTATTGAATTAAATTTTTTTGTTTTTTTCTTTTACTACTTCTATTTTGGTGGTCAAGCGAAAAAAGGAAGAATTTATGAACGATCAAATCAAAATCTATTTTGTCATAAACTAGTTAATTACAAATTTTATAAGATGATACTCTTGAAAGACACTCATACCAAAGGCACACAGACGGGAGACTACGGGAGAACGTTGTGGATAGTAGAATGAACCCAAAGAGAATGTAACCCACACCCCATAGAGAAGTGCCGACGAGGTCGTTTCGTGTCGGCGACGAGGAATGGAACCTGCTCCCCATAGAGGAATGGCGGCGACAAGGACTGGAAGTTGCACCCTATCGAGGAGATCCGGTAGGACACGGACGCGTCGGTAGCGAGGAGCCCAACGGAGAGGGTCGACGGCGGGGACCGGAGCCCGAGCTCCACCGAGGAGTTCCAGTGACGGGGACCGGAGCCCGTGCTCCACCGAAGAGGGCCGGCGGGGACTGGAGCCTGTGCCCCACAGAGGAGGGCCGGTGGTGACCGGAGACTGCGCCCCATCGAGGAGGCCGGCGACGGGACTGGAGCCTGCGTCCCACAGAGGAGGGGCGGCGGTGACTGGAACCTGCGCCCCATCGAGGAGAACCGGCGGCGGGGACTGGAGCCTGCGTCCCACAGAGGAGGGTCGGCGACGGGCACTGGAGCATGTGCCCCATCGAGGAGGGCCGACGGTGACTGGAGCCTGTGTCCCATCGAGGAGAGCCGGCAAGGACGCTGCAGCGTCGGACCATGAGGTCCGACGACGGGGACTGGAGCCTGCACCCCATCGAGGAAAGGCGGTACGAATCACGCAGCCGAGTGGCGGTGGCTGACACGGTTTCGGAAACTGACACACCTAGTGTTATTTGACCTTTTAAGACTTTCTCTACCCTTATGATCTGGTGGACTAGACGGAGAACTCTTTGGACATACGTCCAGTCCTTCGTTGTCAATCTTGACCTGTACCTTGTTGTCTGACCAAGGTTTATCCTTTTCCTCATGCAGTTCCGACATATTACAGTGGGACGAATAAATTGAAGATACGTCTCATGTAGTACTCTTTGCGACCTGACCTTCTTTGTGTTCGACGTTAGTTCTAACGGTCCTCTATATAGTTATTGGAGTCTATACGTCTACTGTGGTGGGAATACCGTCTTTCACTTCTCCTTGATTTTTCGGAGAACTACTTTCACTTTCTCTTCTCGTTTTTTCAACCGAATTTCGAGTTGTAAGTCTTTTGCTTCTAGTACCGTAGAGCAGGGTAGTGAAGTACCCTTTATCTACCCCTTCGTCACAGTCTGAAATAACAAACCCCGAGGTTTTAGTGACGTCTACCACTGAGGTCGGCACTTTAATTTTCTGCGAATGAGGAACCTTCTTTTCAATACTGGTTGGATCCATCGTATAAGTTTTCGTCTCTGTAATGAAACGGCTGATTCCAGGTAGATCAGTTCGGATACCAAAAAGGACACCAGTCCTTTCAACTCTCAACCTGACACTTCTTCCGACTCGTGGCTTCTTAACTACGAAAACTTGACACCACAACCTCTTCTGAGAACTCTCAGGGAACCTGACGTTCCTCTAGGTTGGTCAGGTAAGACTTCCTCTAGTCGGGACCCTAAAGAAACTTTCCTTACTACGATTTAACTTTGAGGTCATGAAACCGGTGGAGTACGCTTCTCAACTGAGTAACCTTTTCTGAGACTACGACCCTCCCTAACCCCCGTTCTCCTCTTCCCCTGCTGGCTCCTACTCTACCGACCTACCGTAGTGCCTGAACTACCTGCACTCAGACTCACTTGAGGTCCTCTACCACTACCTGTCCCTCCGGACCGCACGACGCTAAGTACCTCAACGTTTCTTAGTCCGTGTTGACTCGCTGACTTGACTTGATACTCTTGAAACTCTACCATAACAGTACTTTTATCCACCGTTGGACGGAGAACTCTTCAGACGTACGTCCAGTCCTTCGTTGTCAATCTTGACCTGTACCTTGTTGTCTGATCAAGGTTTATCCTTCTCCTCATGCAGTTCCGACATATAACAGTGGGACGAATAAATTGAATGTACGTCTCATGTAGTACTTTTTGCGACCCGACCTTCTTTGTGTTCGACCTTAGTTCTAACGACCCTCTTTATAGTTATTGGAGTCTATACGTCTACTGTGGTGGGAATACCGTCTTTCACTTCTCCTCGGTTTTTCGGAGAACAACTTTCACTTTCTCCTCTCACTTTTTCAACCGAATTTCGAGTTGTAAGTCTTTTGTTTCTAGTACCGTAGACCAGGGTAGTGAAGTACCCTTTATCTACCCCTTTGTCACCTTTGTCACAGTCTGAAATAAAAAAACCCGAGGTTTTAGTGACGTCTACCACTAACGTTGGTACTTTAATTTTCTGCGAATGAGGAACCTTCTTTTCAATACTGGTTGGATCTATCATATAAGTTTTCGTCTCTGAAATGAAACGGCTGATTCCAGGCAGATCAGTTCGGATACCAAAAAGGACACCAGTACATACCTACACTCTCAACCTGACACTTCTTCCGACTCACGGCTTCTTAACTACGAAAACTTGACACCACAACCTCTTCTGAGAACTCTCAGGAACCTGACGTTCCTCTAGGTCGGTCAGGTAAGACTTCCTCTAGTCGGGACCCTAAAGAAACCTTCCTTACTACGATTTCGACTTTGAGGTCATGAAACCGGTGGAGGACCCTTCTCAACTGAGTAACCTTTTCTGAGACTACGACCCTCCCTAACCCCCGTCCTCCTCTTCCCCTGCTGTCTCCTACTCTACCGACCTACCGTAGTACCTGAGCTACCTGCACTCAGACTCACTTGAGACCCTCTAGCACTACCTGTCCCTCCGGACCGAACGACGCTAAGTACCCCAGTGTCTCTCAGCCTGTGCTGACTTGACTTGACTAGACTTAGGTCTTAATAAAAATGGAAAGGATGTTTTTTATTTTGTAAACCCGTATCCAGAACTCACTTGACATTCATAACTATAAACAAAAACTTTCTAAAAGTATGAAAAAAGTTCTGAATTGGTCTTTACGACGAAGACAATAATTAGTTTACCAGAATTATTTTATATGGTTCAGGGGGGGGGGGGTTTTTTTTTAGGATCCTTTTTACACCTTCCACCCTTCCTCTTAGACAATCTTCGGTAACCTTCATTATAGGATCTCTAATACTTACCCAACCATGGAAACTTCATAACAAATCCTTAGACAAAAAGTTTAGGGATTGGGAAATCTCTTTCGATTCCTGTCTACTGAACACGTGGAGTATAGAACTCAGTATGGAGGTTTGTAGTCAAAGAAGGACGAATCGAAAAAAGGACAAATTAAAAATATAGATAAACGGAGAGTGTTAGTTCGGAACTAAGAAAGGACCGTACAATATTTGGAAACAAAGTACTAATCAAAGAGAAAGTAATCATAACAGTAGATCGGTCTGACCACTGAAGATATAAAATCCAGTACCCTTAACCATATATTGGTGTTCCTTTTATGTGCAAAAAGTCATGCTCACGGTGTTTACCGTTGTCCTAGGGTTACCAGTCCTTATTGGTTATTATGTCTCTACGTTCATTTCCAAGCATGTCGTATCCACCACCAGTCCATTTAAACTAGGAACGCTAAGGAACCTTATTTTCGACCCTGAAATCTGACGAAACTCTTTCTTTACTTTGTGTAATCTCTTTTTATTCTATATTACTATCTTTGTAAAAGAGGTTGTTGAAGCTGACTTTTTTAATCACACGGGTTGTCATCGTCACTCACTAAGACGGTTTTCCTAGAACCTAAGGAAAATATAAAGGATGTCTTATATACTCAAAGACCTAAAACGGAAGGTGAACGTTTTCAGACTGAAACCTCGAAACCTTACGACGCATCCCAAGACAGACGTTTGGACACTCTTTACAACGGAAATCCTTCAATGACCATTTGGACGATCTCCTTGTCTCCTCTCCTTTCCCCTTTCTAGGAACTCACACATCTACACCACCGGTAGACTGGTGTCAATCAGAGTCGTAACCGACGAGTTGAATCTAGACGGACCAAAAAAGGGAATTGTAAATGAATAATAGAACAAGACACAGTCGACCACAGGAACCTGTGGTCCAGCGTAAACAGAAACCTTAACGGTCGGAAGGGTGTAGTCAACAAAAATAAAGTGAAATGGGTGAAAATTCCGGCAAAACATTGGACCCCACAACAGACACAGGTAAAACGGTGTCCGAAACAGAAAAAGAAAGTAACAAATTCTCGATCCTTTTGAGTCTTGACCCCTGAAAAAATGTGACTTTCTGACCCAGGGTTTGATTTCTTTCTCTGTCGGGACGTCACCTTGTAAACACCTCGAAGTGTAAGACATTGTAATACCACTTTCCGACTGTCACAAAGTATACGAGAAAGGATCTCCATACCTTCCGACTACTGGTCTACCTCTGCCTGGTGTCTTTGGGTCTACTCGTCCGCTCCGGCAAACATTAGAAATTCCTGGTTTGGGGTTGGCTTCTCTCTCTATTATTAGAGAAACCTTTTTGTAAATTGGAATCGTGTCTGAAACAAAGAAATTCTGTTCATGGGATATTTATACTGAATATACTTTTTTGAAACTCTATGTTAAGTCTGTATGAATGATCGTTATCTTTGATATATTCTTTCTTTCGTCTACTGACATTACCTAAACCTTTTCGTGAGAAGATAGACTTTGTTCTCTTTTGGGTAGGACCGCACCTTATGAGCCTTATATTATTTTCACCCTTTCGGAAGTCGGTATTTCTTCGGTAAAAATTTGTGGTCTTTTAATCTTTAAACCATGTTGGAAAATAGACATTAATAACACTGTTCCGAAAGAGTAAATTCAGTGAGGAGTAATCAGTATTCTCTTATGTATGACCTCTTTTCGGAATGCTTACATTACACACATTCTTTTGGAAGAGGGTATTTCGTTTGGAGTAATTTGTAGTCTCCTAAGTATGGCCCCTCTTTGGGAAACTTACAGACCTTACACCTTTTCGCAAGTGGGTGGTCAGTTTGGAGTAACATGTGGTCTCTCGTGTGTACCTCTTCTTCGGGATACTTACGTCACTCACGCCGTTCTGCAAACGGGTCTTTAAGCTCGAATGGTGTGTGGTCTCTTAAGTATGACCTCTTGCCGGGATACTCACGTTACTTACGCGTTTTTGGAAGAAGTTCTTCAGTTTGGAGTAGTATGTGGTCTTTTAAGTGTGTCCCCTCTTTGCGATACTCACGTCACTTACACCCTTTAGGAAATAGGTCTTGAGTGTTGAGTAATATGTGTACGCTTGAGTGTGACCTCTTTTTGGGATGCTCACGTGACTCACACCGTTTTGAAAGTCGGTCTCCAGTTGCGAATCTAATGTAAACGCCTAGGTGTGTCCTCTCTTTGGCATACTCACACGACTCACACCCTTTCGGAAGTCGTCCTTCAGGGCTGAGTCACAGGTAGTCGCTCAAGTGTGCCCCCTGTCTGGGACTGTGACGTCGGGTAAACATGGTTCCTCTTGGGAAGGGTACCCCTCCTTGGAGTGTTTCCACGACTTCCTTGTACCCTTGAGTACGTCAGATAGCTGTGTTTGCACATTTTTGCCCCAGGGGATTCTTGTTATAACATGGTTGTCAATCCATACTATGGGTCCATTTGTCATACATGGTCTTATATAGGTTGACATTTATCTGTTTGATGTACATAATGTCACTCGAAAATCTTTAGGACTCACTTAATAAGTCATTACCTCATAAGACCCGTCGTATTTCCTCGATTTCTGTCATGAGATGCCTAAGTCACCAATACACGTTCTTATACGGTGTGTGTTTTTTGTGACATAAAATCTAGACACGTACATTTAAATTGTCTGTGACTCCCAAACTGTAAGAACAGGATTAATCCTGTAGGTTTGTGTTAAAAGGTATGACTCGTAGTGTACAAAAAGTCATGGAATGTTAGGTCCTACGTAAGGTCTCTCGTATGCAAAAGAGGAGAACGCCCGTGTGATAATGACTCAATGGAGCAGTCAGTTGTCTTCTGTCACAACAACTTCAAAATCGGAAGACCCAAACGACTTCTGAAGGGTCTTCATAAGGACTGGGTATTCATACGTTCACACTCCATTGTCTCTCTCATTTTTCCTCCGTCACACGTCGTGTCTTGTGTGCCCGACACATTTCTTGTCGGCGTGGGTTGCACACGAACACAAAGTGAGCCCATAAATGCATGTTTACGTACAGAATGGTTTTGTGACATATTGGGTCCTTGGTGAACATAAGACACAAAGGAATAAAGAGAATTATAAAATATGTAACAAAACGTTGTTTATCTTACACATACATCAAGCACAGTGTAAAGTCTCTGAATCTCTTTATTAAATAAAATTCATTGACAGTTATTTACAGAATAACGAAAATTTTTGAAGGTACACGTATCAGGTGAAATCTTTATTTGAAAACGTCTTAAGATAAATTTCCTCTATCAAGATGAAGGTACTCAAAGTGACAGTAGTTGGTTTTCGTAAAGGGAAACCTTACACTGAACCACACTCAAGAAAATTTCCGAGTGTTTATGAAATAATTGGATTTTTTAAAGAGTCAAAACGTATTGAGTTTCTATAGTAAAATCCGGAGTAAAGTTTAAGTGTTCAAGGAAAGGAATAAGTAGTGTCTAGTACGTAACTATGTCGTTTACCGACGACATTGAC
Organism: Capra ibex; assembly: GCA_006410555.1. Lineage (NCBI taxonomy): Eukaryota > Metazoa > Chordata > Mammalia > Artiodactyla > Bovidae > Capra > Capra ibex. Next base: position 3,507,145 of record SJYO01050415.1, read on the forward strand.
CGGAAAGAACATCCACAAAAACCTCTAATAACTACACGACACTGACATATACTTGTACTCACTAAAAGACTTGTTTAGACAGTCTTCTTATAGGTACCAGGTCATCCAGAACAGAAAGATTTGATAGTAGAGGATGACCGTTCCTTCGTCGCCTTCTCCCATTGAATTATGTGACGACAATCTTTATGTTTAACACTGTCGGAGGAACTCCTATTAATACTGAGACAGAAAATTGTAGTTTTTGTATGTATGTCAACGGGGAACCTGTCGTGACCAAATTTTACACGTCCACGTAAATAGGTGCTAAAAAAAGTCACTCATACATGAGGTAAGGAGGTAACCAACTTAGACACCTACGTCTTGGAACTTATGTTTCCTGGTTGAATTCAATATGAACCCAAAAGTTGATGTGACTTCCAGACACGGAAATAGAGGACACCACAAGTTCCCGGTTGGGTCGTCTGAACGAAGACCCTTAGGTAGGGATTCTTTTTTTCACGGTCGTGGAATTTGACATACAAATAGTTACATATAACATAAAAAGACATTCCTTTTTTCTTTGTTATACTTCCTGGTAACCATTCCCTTACCAACTTATTTGACACTATTTCTACATGGTGTCGATCTTGTATTAGTACCTTTTCTCTTTCGCACATCCCCGTTTACGGTGGTCCTGTCTACCTGTCTACCCCACCCATTCATACACACACACACACACACACACACACACACACACACACACATACACATGTGGTCCTATCTACTCTCCCACTCACACACACACATGTGGTCCTGTCTATCCCATCCCCTCTCACACACATACACTCACATGGTCTTGTCTACCCCATCCCCTTTCACACACACACACACATACATGTGATTCTGTCTACCCCATCTCCTCTCACACACATGTGGTCCTGTCTACTCCACCCCCTCACACACAAACACACACATGGGGTCCAGTCTACCTCATCACCTGTCACACACACGTGGTCTTGTCTACCCCACCCTCTTACACACACTTACACACACGTGGTCCCGTATACCCCAACCCTCACACACACACACACACACACACACACACATCTGGTCCTGTCAACCCCATCCCCTCTCACACACATGTGGTCTTGTCTACCCCACCCTCTTACACACACTCACAACATGTGGTCCTGTCTACCACACCCCCTCACACACATACACACACATGTGGTCCTGTCTACCCCACCCCCTCACACACACACACACACACACATGTGGTCCTGTCTACCCTATCCCCTCACACACACATGTGGTCTTGTCTACCCCACCCTCTTACACACACTCACAACATGTGGTCCTGTCTACCACACCCCCTCACACACACACATGTGGTCCTGTCTCCCCCACCCCCGCACACACACACACACATGTGGTCCTGTCTACCCCAACCCCTCACACACACACACGCACACACACATACATACATGTGGTCCTGTCTACCCCATCCCCTCACACACATATGTGGTCCTGTCTACCCCAACCCCTCACACACACACACACATATGTGGTCCTGTCTACCTCATCCTTTCTTACACACATGTGGTCTACCCCACCCACTCACACACACGTACATGTGGTCTTGTCTACCTCACCCTTTCACACACACACACACATGTGGTCCTGTCTACCCTATCCCCTCTTACACACATGTGGTCCTGTCTACACCCCCTCACACACACACATGTGGTCCTGTCTACCCTATCCCCTCACACACACATGTGGTCTTGTCTACCCCACCCTCTTACACACACTCACAACATGTGGTCCTGTCTACCACACCCCCTCACACACACACACACACATGTGGTCCTGTCTACCCCACCCCCTCACACACACACACACACACACACACATGTGGTCCTGTCTACCCCAACTCCTCTCTCACACACACACACACACACACATGTGGTCCTGTCCACCTCACCCTTTCACACACTCACACACATGTGGTCCTGTCTACCCCAACCCCTCACACACACACACACACATGTGGTCCTGTCTACCCCATCCCCTCTTACACACATGTGGTCCTGTCTACACCACCCTCTCACATACACACACATGTGGTCCTGTCTACCCCAACCCCTCACACACACACACACATATGTGGTCCTGTCTACCTCATCCTTTCTTACACACATGTGGTCTACCCCACCCACTCACACACACGTACATGTGGTCTTGTCTACCTCACCCTTTCACACACACACACACACATGTGGTCCTGTCTACCCCATCCCCACACACACACATGTGGTCCTGTCTACCCCAACCCCTCACACACAGTCACACACATGTGGTCCTGTCTACCCCACGCCCTCTCACACATGTGGTCTTGTCTATCCCATCCCCTCTCACACACATGTCGTCTTATCTACCTCACCCTCTCACACACACACATGTGGTCCTGTCTACCCCACCCTCTCACACACATACACTCACATGGTCCTGTCTACCCCATCCCCTCACACACACACACATACATGTGATTCTGTCTACCCCATCTCCTCTCACACACATGTGGTCCTGTCTACTCCACCCCCTCACACACAAACACACACATGGGGTCCAGTCTACCTCATCACCTGTCACACACACGTGGTCTTGTCTACCCCACCCTCTTACACACACTTACACACACGTGGTCCCGTATACCCCAACCCCTCACACACACACACACACACACATACACACACACATCTGGTCCTGTCAACCCCATCCCCTCTCACACACATGTGGTCCTGTCTATCCCAACACGTCACACACACACATGAGGTCCTGTCTACCCCAACACCTCACACACACACACACATATGTGGTCCTATCTACCCCATCCCCTCTTACACACATGTGGTCTACCCCACCCACACACACACACACACACGTACATGTGGTCTTGTCTACCTCACCCTTTCACACACACACATGTGGTCCTGTCTACACCCCCTCACACACACACACACACACACACATGTGGTCCTGTCTACCCCATCCCCTCTCACACACATATTGTCCTGTCTACCCCAACCCCTCACACACAGTCACACACATGTGATCCTGTCTACTCCATTGCCTCTTACACACATGTGGTCCTGTCTACACCACCCCCTCACACACACACACACATGTGGTCCTGTCTACCCCACCCCCTCTCACACACACACACAACATGTGGTCCTGTCTACCCCATCCCCTCTCACACACATATGGTCTTGTCTACTCCACCCCCTTACACTCATACACACATATGGTCCTGTATACCCCACCCCTTACACACACACACTCACACACATGTGGTCCTGTCTACCTCACCACACACACACACACACACACACACACACACATGGTCCTATCTACCCCACCCACTCTCTCTCGTCGACACACACACACATGTGGTCCTGTCTACCCCATCCCCTCTCACACACATACTCACACACGTGTCGTTTCAAACATTTTAACTTTCGACACAATTAAACACATCCTAAAATACCCGGGCCTCTTATCTTAAGAGACTTCATTTTTTAGATGAATTGCAATAAAAGTTTTTACCTCTAAACAGTACGAAAGGAATCAACGACTGTAAACAAACCTGACCTTACGGTGGTATTGGGACTTTCACCCGCGCAGTCGACCACACTCCACGGGTCGTCCGCGAACGGGAGACCGGGCGCACACGGGTCAGAAGCGCCGGCACGACACGACGAATCGGACACAAGAGTTGTTTCGCGCATAAACTGTCGGTGACAAGTGTACTACCTTCGAATTTTTTTTTTTCCGATTATTTCTGTCTTTTTGGTAACCTTTTTCCGTCCCTTACAGTTCCAATAATAATGAAATTTAATCGTTTAATGTCACGAAACTCTTTTAGGTTGTATTGGCGGAAATGTCGACGTGTCTACTGGTAGTCCCACTGACAGGAAAGAGCTCGACAAACGAGGGTTTCGGGATCTTTAGGTCTAGTCTCGAGTAGTCCAGAGGAAAGAGTTCGCAAAGGAAAAAGCTAGGAGTACGTCGCCTGACCAAAATCTCCTTGGAGTAGGATTTCTGCTCGAGAAAGTCGGACCTGTGCCGACACGAGTAGTCGGAGTCTCGTCCGACCCTCGACCCCGACAGAAGAGCGACCACTCGGTGTCGGGCTCTCCCTGTCCGTCTGACGTGTCGTTTGAGGGATAGACCTGAGGTTTGGGGTGCGGGCGCATGGGCCCGGACACTGGACAGAAACGAGGTGACTAAAATTAATCTGTAAACAAAAGGTAAAGGCATCTATTGAAAAAGTATTGATCTCACGAATTCATGGAATTGAAAAGGTGTAACAAAATACGATACATTTAGGTTTCAACCCTAGTAGAAGCACCACATTTCGGCCGGACCGACTCACCGTAACCGCAGCGAGAGGACAACCAGAGTCCTGACCAGTCTGTGCCCCTTGTCTCGAGTCGTGCCTCTACACTCTGTGCCCAGGAGGGGTCCTCCGAGCCGAGCCACGGCGCAGTGACCTCCAAATAGGGTCGTCGGGACGACAGAGGAGAGTGCAAGATTGGAGAGCCCGTCAGACAGGAGTAGAGAAGTCGACTCACTGGCTGTGTGACGGGGCAAGGGTCGTCCCGTTGACCACACCCGTCAGTCCTGTGACACGGGAGGACCCGGCACAACCCGAGCTGGAGAATGGACTTCAGTCCAGGGCGACCCAAGGGGTCGAGCCGACCCACGACCACTGGCAGAAGAGGCGTCCAGGTGGGAGGAGGACGGGGTTTCTCTCCGGCGGGAGACCGGGCCTGCGAGTGACTTAGCCCGGTGCACGCTGTGCAAACTGATTTCCTCTCGGGTGGAGAGAGCCAAAATCCTGTCAGTCCTACAATTTTACGTTACTTGTTCGGTGTCGTGTGGAGGTGTCCAATCTCTGAGCACTTTCTTGGGTCTCTACCCGTGACCCCTTGAAGGTCCTCGTATTTGGGTCCTCTGCAGCCTTGGCACCGAGCACTCCGCTTAGCACCGTCACCTACACCCTGTAAGTAAGTGCGGTTTTTCTGTAGCACTCGTGGTTCCCTCACCCGCGACGCCCCTCTGCGACCCCTTGTTTTCCTGCGGCACTGCCCCGAGGACGGGAACCTCAGAAATGTACAACCGCCTTATAGGCTCTCGTCTGTCAGCCTCGTCTCCTGTCCGAGGTACTCCGACTTGACGACCATGGTCGACCCGGACAGGGATACTCTTTTATACTCTTCGGTGTTACCCCGAAATTTGTTCCTCATCGTAGTAGACGAAAAATTTTTTATTTACTCGAAGTACGACTATCCCTCCTCTTAAACTCGTCTCGACGGGTCTTCGACTTTGGGGGTGAATCTTCGGAGCCTATCTCAAGACGGGCAAATGTCGAGGACGGACCTAACGAAAGTCTTGAAGTCTCTCCTTGGCTCGAAGGGAGACAGGGACCACCGACCGTCCATCTGTAGTTCTGTAGTGGAACGGTCCTAGGTCCTAGTGAAGGAAGACGAAGGTACCTAGACAAGATCACAGAAGGCTGTAAACGGGGTAAGGAGGACGGAGGTCGGATTGTTTTGGGGACGCCTAATGGACACGGGTGGAGTTTTGAACCCTAAGGTGTGGGGCTTTGGTGAGACTCGTCACTCACGTCCAACAGACCCCGACTGGGGTCGTGGAGAGGAGACGCGGACCCCGAGTCGCCCCTCCAGAGGACACAACGTGACCAACGACTCCGGCGATGACTCTCTTCCTTTTCCTGGTCACCTCTCTCTCGTCCCGACGTGCCCCGCCAGGGACGCTAAGCCCCCGCAGGACCGCACCTCTGTCGTCCTCCGGACCCCCCGTCACCGAGTGCTGTTCGGGCCGAAGGCGACACGACTCCTGGTCGGAACCCCGCCCGGACCGAAGACCCCTGTCCGTCGGACTTCTCGCCCATCTCCTACCGGTCCAGACCCCTTCCTTCTCCGGCGACTCCCCACGGGACGCCTCTGTTTTGAACAGTAGTCACCTCTCCTGGTGGGTCTCCTTACCTACCCTTTTGCACTGGAGTTCCCCCAGTTCGACCACTCCTACAGTCGTACCGAGGGGACACCGGAGCCCTCCAGTTTCCGATTATCTCCAGTTTACTGTTGTTGTCGTTGTCGTCGATGGTGGTCTGACCAATCACCTGCATTATTATCACTCTGTCCGACCGTGGACCTGTTTCCAGAGGAGCTCCTTGTTTTACGGTTCTTTGGTATTCCCCGATACTTATTGACGTACGCCCCCCGTGACCCGTTCAAGGCCTGTTTTGCTATGGTTTTTTCTGGGGGTTTCAGACTGTGAGACCTCTCGACTCTAGTTTTTGTCCCACAGTCCTCGTCCGCTCATGTCGCGCACGGGGACTCTCCCGACAGCTGGGAGATGCGACCGGGGACCGAGGTGGGGACCCGGTTGGTGATGGGAGTCGGGTGTGCCCCTTGGTCGCCGGGGGAGCGTCTCGATCGGTCCCCACCCCCCCCGGACAGTGCACCAGAGTCGGGGAGGACGACGTCGTCCCCGGGGCCATTTCGGGGTGGGTTTAAAGGAAGGTCCGAAACCAGGCAAAGATCACTGACCCCGTCCGGCCCTCGGGACCAACCACAGTCTGAATCACTGCGGGTAGCACCCCGTGAACAGGGGAAGATCCCTCCCCTGGACCCGTGGAGGCCCCGGGGTTCACGTCCCCGGGGTACCCACTGTTCACCGGCGGATTTACGGAACAAAGGAGTAGTGCAAACCATTCCGACGGAAGGACCGGGGACCCGGGCGTCCTGAGAGTAAGTCCTCTGTGAGACGGGAGGGGAGACAGGGAGAGGGAGAGGAGGTAGGAGAGGAGGCCTCTCACCTGCAGCCCGTCGGTGTCGTAGTGAGAGACTCGAACACTCGGGACGGGACCACCGCCCGAGGGGACCGTCCGCTGTTCGTCTCCGCGCCCCCGAGTGGGTGTGCCACGTCTGGGGCCAGGCCGCCCGAGAGGGGCTACCCTCGAAGACTTTCCGCACGTTTGGGGGAGAGCACAGGACCGACCCAGACTAGCAGGGACTGGAGACTGGAGACAGAAGGACGGCAGACAGAGAAAGAGTCAGAAAGGACAGGGAGGAGGGAATGGCAGAGGGACCCAGGAGGTTGGATGTGAGGGCAAGGGAAGCAGGATTTGCGAAGAAGAGACACAGACACTCAAAGACAGTCAGCATAGAAACAAAATCCGCAGGGTCCACCGAGTCGCCATTTACGTAAAAGTCTTTTTTTTTTTTTTCTTTTTTGTTACGTGAAATGTAAAGTTCGAGTACAGTAGACCCTTGATAAGTTATAATTATAGACGATAATTCCGATCGAATTCGAACGCCCAAATTAATTGTGTCTGGACCGATATCTCGTAGTCCATACTATAACAGTAATACGGATCCCGACACCTTCACTCACGTATAACAAAGACAATACTGTAAACAGTTGTCCCTTTTACTTGACTGTACTGATTGGAAAATTCATTTAAATTGACTCTTGAAAAACCATTTGAGACATCCTTATTAATTAATAGAAAACTTCTAAAGGTAGATTTGATCAGGGAGGTTTAAAACCAAGGAATTTAGATTCCTTAAGTAAACTATCGGTCCGGTAAAGTATATTCTTTTCCCTTTGCGTTTGAGGTGACATCGTGACGGACCTGAAGTATATTCGACCCCCCTACCTCTCTTTTACCCACAGAGTCAACATCAATATATCCGGGGGGTCGACCGTGATCGCCATTTCTTAAGTGGACGGCTACGTCCTCTGCGTTCTCTGCGTCCAAACTAGGGACCAGCTATTCTAGGGGACCTCTCCCTTTACCGTCGGGTGAGGTCATAAGAACGTACCCTTTAGGGTACCTGTCTCCTCGGACCACTCGATGTCAGGTACCGTAGTGTTTCTCGACCTGTACTGACTCGTACAGGCGTATATTCATTACAGTATGTCATAAACAGAGTCCCCGGAAGTTCCCAAAGGGACCACCGAGTCTACCACTTCTTAGACGGATGTTACGTCCTCTGGACCCAAGTCAAGGACCCCACCCTTTTAGGGGACCTCTTCCCTTACCGTTGCGTTGGGTGAGGTCATAAAAACGGACCTCTTAAGGTACCTGTCTCCTCGGACCTGACATCAGGTACCCCAACGTTTTTCAACCTGTGTTGACTCGCTGATTGTAAAAGTGAAAGTGAGTTAATGTTATGCTAGAATGTCGACCTAAAATGACAGGGTTCTACCCTCCTACCTGACTCCAAGGGTACAAGTCCGTAAGTACTAAGAAATGGTTTTACGACGAGAAACTCCAACGATATTAGTTTTCGGATCCCTTAATAGAGAAAGATTGGAAGAGTTAAGGTCAACTCGATAAAGTTTAGGACCTTCTACTACGACACTTTCACGACGTGAGTTATACGGTCGTTTAAACCTTTTGAGTCGTCACCGGTGTCCTGACCTTTTCCAGTTAAAAGTAAGGTTAGGGTTTCTTTCCGTTACGGTTTCTTACGAGTTTGATGGAGTGTTGACGTGAGTAGAGTGTCCGATCATTTCAGTACGAGTTTTAAGAGGTTCGGTCCGAAGTCGTTATGCACTTGGTACTTGAAGGACTACAAGTTCGACCTAAATCTTTTCCGTCTCCTTGGTCTCTAGTTTAACGGTTGTAGGCGACCGAGTACCTTTTTCGTTCTCTCAAGGTCTTTTGTAGATAAAGACGAAATGACTGATACGGTTTCGGAAACTGACACACCTAGTGTTATTTGACACCCTTTAAGACCTTCTCTACCCTTATAATCTGGTGGACTGGACGGAGAACTCTTTGGACATGCGTCTAATCCTTCGTTGTCAATCTTAACCTGTACCTTGTTATCTGACCAAGGTTTATCCTTTTTCTTATGCAGTTCCGACATATGACAGTGGGACGAATAAATTGAATATACGTCTCATGTAGTACTCTTTACGACCCGACCTTCTTCGTGTTCGACCTTAGTTCTAACGGTCCTCTATATAGTTATTGGAGTCTATACGTCTACTGTGGTGGGAATACCGTCTTTGGTTTCTTCTTGATTTCTCGGAGAACTACTTTCACTTTCTCCTCTCACTTTTTCAACCGAATTTCGAGTTGTAAGTCTTTTGCTGCTAGTACCGTAGACCATGGTAGTGAAGGACCGTTTATCTACCCCTTTGTCACCTTTGTTACTATCTGAAAGAAAAGAACCCGAGGTTTTAGTGACGTCTACCACTGACGTCGGTACTTTAATTTCTGCGAATGAGGAACCTTCCTTTCAATACTGGTTGGATCCGTTGTATAATTTTTCGTCTCTGTAATGAAACGGTTGTTTCCAGGCAGATCAGTTCCGATACCAAAAAGGACACCAGTACATACCTACACTCTCAACCTGACACTTCTTTCGACTCGTGGCTTCTTAACTACGAAAACTTGACACCACAACCTCTTCTGAGAACTCTCAGGGAACCTGACGTTCCTCTAGGTTGGTCAGTTAGGATTTCCTCTCGTCAGCACCCACAAGAAACCTTCCTTACTACGACTTCGACTTTGAGGTTATGAAACCGGTGGAGTACGTTTCTCAACTGAGTAACCTTTTCTGAGACTACGACCCTCCCTAACCCCCGTCCTCCTCTTCCCCGGCTGGCTCCTACTCTACCGACCTACCGTAGTGACTGAGCTACCTGTACTCAGACCCACTTGAGGCCCTCAACCACTACCTGTCTCTCCGGACCGCACGACGTCAAGTACCCCAGCGTTTCTCAGCCTGTGTTGACTCACTGACTTGACTTGACTTGACCTGACTTTGAAGGGGTCGAGAGTCCCCACCCCCTTTGGTTCAGAGGGGACGAAGAGGTCTCGGTCAATGAAGGGGTCTAGGTGAGACCACCCAGGGTTTGAGGTCGAGGGACACAGGGAAATACGGGAGACATTGGAGTCTCCCCTCTCTGATCAGGAGACCCATTGAACATCACCTTGAAACATAGTGGGTCCTAGTCCCGTTATACGAGAGAATTTATTTTTCACTTTCACAACCAACGAATCAGCACAGGCTGAGGAACGCTGGGGTCACTGCCATCGGGTGGTTCGAGGAGACGGGTACCCTAAAGGGTCCGTTCTTACGATCTCTCCCAACGTTACGGTAGGAGGTCCCCTAGAAGGGGTGGGACCCTAGTTTGGGTCGGTGGCCCTTCGGGTACAAGAGAATCCCTTCACCATTTATCGTTACTCCGTTAGTCTTATGTACCCGGGAAGAGAACGTGGCTAAATCGGGTTACGTTTCTGACCCGGCTAAGGGACTCCTGAGGTCGTTCAAACGACTTCCCAAAGGCCGAGATTGAGACCGGACACTGACTTGAACCTTCCTACAGGAGCGTCACGCGAGGTGAACGACACGAGGACTCCTTTGTGTCTCCCAGTCCACCGTCAGGCCCCCGTATACGACCGGTCGAACGGTCCCTGGTTCGGTCCGTAAAACAATACCCATCTCAGCCTCAGGGTCTAGTCCTCGGGGTCGCCTTGACATTGAGAACCCTCCCTTGTCTTCGACCCTTCGAGTACTGAGTCACACATATCTTCCTAGTCCTTTCGCATAGTCTTCGGTCAATTGATACTTTTCCAATTTCATCACTAGGATCTAAAATTTTTTAGTCAGGAGAAAGTCCCTGCGGAACACGTCCGAAAGTCTTATAAGTGTTTAGGACTAGGTAGACGAGGACTCTCGGTTGTGTTGACCCTACTGTGGAGTAGTCGGTCAGACGGGGAGTAAAATCCGTGTCAGAGGTCTTCAGTGTTACTCCGGGTGTTTGGGGTTACGATGTTGAGGATCTCTACAGCCAACCCCATAATTATTAGTTCTTGTTCGACTCCTCCTTCTCTCTTGGGTCGCACTTTTGTATGTCCGGTCCCGAGTTCCCTTTGATTGACTACCAGTATGGACAGTCGGTACTGAACACTGGAGTCCTGTTGGGTTCCCCGTTCCTTCAAAGTGGGAGACGGTCCTCCATTCTGGTCGGTCCCTTTACGAAGTTTCCGTTCAGTGGTCGGACGCCCGGGACTTCACGGACTTCCTCGGGAGTCGGGGACGGCCGGACGTCTGCCTGTCCAGCAAGGTTCGCCACGACAGGGACAGGACTTCCCCGCGTCCCCAGAACGAGGGTTCTACCGGGGCGGCTATGGACTGCCCCGGGTCCCGAAGACCGTCGAGGGGGTGTCGGTCCACAGACAGAGGTCGCCCCTCGGGACCCACCAGGTACTGCACTGTCCATTCTTTTAGTTAAGAGGTCAACTATGCCCTCAGTGGAGGAGACGGGACGGAAGAGTGTGACCCGGCGAAAGGAGGTTTTCGACATGACACTCGCCTCAGGGACCTTTCGGAGTGTGGGCAGAGAAATGAACCGGAGAGTTAGAGGAATGATCCGGAGAGTCAAACTTACTCAGAGGAGGCAGGTACCTTAAAAGGTCCGTTCTCATGACCTCACCTCACCCAACGGTAAAGGAAGAGGTAGAAGGGTTGGGTCCCTAGCTTGGGTCCAGAGGGCGTAACGTCCGCCTAAGAAATGGACGTTACGTCCTCTGGACCCAAGATAGGACCGAACCCTACTAGGGGACCTCTTCCCTTTCCGATGAGTGAGGTCATAAGACCGGACCTCTTAAGGTACCTGACATATCAGGTACCCCAGCGTTTCTCAGTCTGTACTGACTCGTTGAAAGTGAGTGGCTGAGTCAAACTTGTCACAAACTAGAGTACACCGAAAGACCAATACAGCCCCACAGGACGGGGTGATGACTCCTCTGTGGAAGGACCGAGGGAGTCTCGGTGTCATGTCAATCCGGGGTTCGTCGGTGAAAGGACTGTTTAGTCGACCTTCTTGTTCTTGGACAAGGGTCGGTATAAGATGTACGTCACTTGGACTTCAAACCCTGTTTCCTTAGCGACGCCTGCGATATTCGCAGGTTGGACATTTTGGATCGGAATTCGGTCTTCAGCGAATAGGATTGCTCTGTCCTGACGTATTTCAACCTTCGTTTTATTCTAAATGTTGGAGAGTATCTATTTAAGAATTTTTGTACCGGAGAACCATGGGACAGTCAGAGGAACGTTAGGGGACAAGACGGACGACAAGCCGGTTTACCCCTTACAGCTTACTGTGTCTTGAAGTCTCGTCACCTACTCCGTCACTGGGCTGTGAGGGGGACACCGGTTAGGAATGCCGCATAATCAGGTCTAAGGACCTCTACGGTTCACCCAGGGCCACGGACTGGAGTTCCTACGGACGAGAACTTAGGGTCGAGTGGGGAGTAGAGACAAACGGAAATTCACCTGATTGGAGATGACCCCTGTTTCCGTTGCTACATGGACCTGTCTAAATGAAGTCCCGATAGCCCTGTCGGGCGTGAGCAAGTGTGTGCCGGATCCTCTCGGTGATTCCCTGTGCGTACATCTTCCCCGGTGCTACGTCGCGTCCCACTACACGCCCTCTTTACGTCGGTCTTGCTGTCGGTCGCGGTGGCCGCGGTCGGTAGTCGTTTAGACGCTGTCATGTGCCTCTGGGGGTACCTCCTTTCCCCCGGGGATGCGACGACGACCCTCACCTTCGGAGATTTTTCAGTGTCACCTCTTGCCATACGTCCAGGGAGTGTCTTGTTTTTCGTCTCGATCGGATTCTGGGACGTTAGGACGAGGTCCAGGATATAGACTCATTTGGTAGGAAGGTTTTTGTGTGTACGTCGCCTTGTAGTTGTGCTGTGATGAATCTGTCGGTTCCGGACCTGTTCGCGGTTCCGGACCCGTCCGTGTCACTGGAAGGGGTCTCCCTGCCTGAGCATTCTACGCGGGACATATAAGGTACGTGATAGTCAGTAGTTCTCTCTTCCTTTGGTACACCTAGCGTCGGTGAGACTACCTGGACTTCCACTAGTGCGGTTCATCCTGTCTCTTTGTGTTTCTGGTATACTCTGGTGAATCTCCGCCTCAGATTTTTACCTATGTGTACTTCATTAAATGGTCTGTCTGTGTCTGAACGTCCAAGTCTGTTGTTTGAGTCTCAATGGGTTCCCTTTCTCTTGCGCACGCCACCCGTCTCTATTAAATCCTACGACCCTAACTTGGTACGTGTGAAAGTCTAAACTGTCTGTCTTTCGTTCGTATACTTATTCCTACACACCCTATCTTGTTCCTTGAGATAAGTTGAGAGACAGTATTCGATCTACCCTAGTCTTAGGTTTCCTTTTTTTTTGTGTGTGTGTGTTTTTTGGTTTGGTACATATACATATTATCTTAATTGAACGACTCGTGGAGTTTATTTATGTTGTACCATTTTGTTGAGATAATCTTTTATTTATACTGTACTTTCTATTGTGTTTGCGGATTAAATAGGAACACGAAACCAGGGCAGGTACCCAGGACTCGTCCGAACGGAGGGTTTCACCCCGAAATTAGCCCACCCCCTCGACCTCTGCTGCACGGTCGTTTGCCCCGTGGGTCCTGGACTCCTCGGGCCAGGGGAGGCCTATCCTGGTGTCCGCAGTGTGGCCCAGTCCGGGAGGCCCCTCCCGTCGTGCGGATGACGTGGGTCATTTACCACCTACGAGACCTGACCTTCTCGAAGGTAGTTAGCGGGGTAAAAGTGGAGACGACCACCACCCCGAGGGTGAAGGTCGGAGGACGGAATCTTAGTGAGGACTGTGGATTGTCCCTGTCTACGGAGACGTGTCGAGAGACCTTCACTCACCCTAGACGACTCCTGACTTCTCACTCCCGGTTCTTCCTTACTGCGAGATGCGTTACCCGCGGAGAAGACCGTGAAATTTAAAGTCGGTCCCTCGTGCTGGGAGCGCTTCCGAGTCCATCGGGGCCAAGTGGCTGACCCTGCGCTCCTTCACGACGGTGGAATACCGGCAATTGATCTTGTTGTTGAAATTTTGACCACGAATACAAAATAACGATTGTCGGTGATACCTCTTGTGGGGATCACCTACACTGCCTTAAGGTCAACTCGACAAAGTTTAGGATTTTCTACTACGACACTTTCACGACGTGAGTTATACGGTCGTTTAAACCTTTTGAGTCGTCAGCGATGTCCTGACCTTTTCCAGTCAAAAGTTGGGTTAGGGTTTCTTTCCGTTACGGTTTCTTACGAGTTTGATGACGTGTTAACGTGAGTAGAGTGTGCGATTATTTCATTACGAAAACAGGTCTATACCCGGGGTCTCACCCTTACGTCATAGAATTCGATCGACAAAACAGTAAAATCCTTGGGTGTAGTCAGTCAGTCAAGTCGACGAGTCAGTACAGACTGAGAAACGCTGGGGCACCTGACGTCGTAAGGTCCGGAGGGACAGGTAGTGGTTGAGGGTCTCGAATGAGTCTGAGTACAGGTAGCTCAGCCACTCCGGTAGGTTGGTAGAGTAGGAGACAGTAGGGGAAAAGGACGGAAGTCAAAAAAAGGTCGTAGTCCCAGAAAAGTTTACTCAGTCAAGAAACGTAGTCCACCGGTTACTATTGTGTCCTACAACTCTTATTTGATATGTGTGAAAATTTATGTATTTATCTTCATCTAGCATGACTTATTTATACATGTCCTGTATTGTTCCTTAAGATATTATTCAGGTTGTTAGACAGTATTCGAGGTGCCGACTTCTCTTGGAGTTTTTCCTGTCTATGTACATACACATCTGGACTTAGTCAAACGACATGTGGAGTTTGTTTGTTGTAACATTTAGTCGAGATGGGGTTATCTTTTTTATTGCACTTTCCTATTCTGGCTTTTGTTTACCGATGAAAAAGGGAAACCCAAGCCACCGGACCCGACCTCAGTGGAAGACCTGAGACTCGCCCCGACCGAGGGTTCCGACCTGAAGTCCGACCCCTCGACCCGCACTACACGGTCGTTTCCTCGGGGGGAACCGAGACCTCGCGGAGCAGGGGAGACCTACCCTGGTGTCCGAAGTGTGGGTCCGTCCGCGAGGGTATCGATGTGGGTCGGAAAACGTGGGTTTTTCACCATCTCCGAGACCCGACCTCCTCGCGTGGGGTCAGTAGGAGACGACCACCACGACAAGGGTGAAGTCGGAAGAAGGAATTTCAGTGAGGGCTCTCGATGTACCCTGTCCGCGGAGTCCTGTCGTGAGCGGCCGTCAGACCCTATACTGACCCCCTCTTATTCCCCGCTCTTAGTCACTGCGAGCGCCGGAACCACAGACAACGCCGTGAAACAGGGGATCAAATGTCGGGTCCTTGTCCGGGTCCTTGTCCGGAAAGCGATGCCGAGTCCGGCAGGGTCACTCGCCGCACCCGTGCACGACGGGGAACACCGGCCATTGACCTTGGTGCTGAAATTTGTCGACGCATTTCCGTGGAAAGGAGTCCTCTGGACGCTACGAGATTTACGGCTGTCGCCGGGGTCGTTAGTGAGACTCCATCCATTATGTCTTTCTTAAGGTTCATCCCGGCTGAAAGTCCCGGTTAGAGTTTTCCGTTTAGACCGAGTGTGAATCCTTTTTTTGTGTTTTAGACTTTGACTTTTCTGGAGACGGAGGGATTCTGTCTCTTTACGTTTGGTATTGCCGGTGGTCGACAGTAGACCATTGTCAGGAGTGGTTTAAGTGTCTGTTACTCGCGACCTCAGCCACACCTCCCTTCCGCTGGGAGGATGCGACGACGACCCCCACCTTTGGCGACTCTCGGCGTCACGTCTTGTAGTGCGTCGAGGAAAGTCTTGGTGCCTGTTTCGGTCGGATGCTCGGAGTTAGGGTGAGGTCCCGGATGTGACCGTTTTGGTAGGAAGTCTTTCTGCGCACGTCGGGTCGCACGCGGCGCCGTGGTACATGTTAAGGGTACCGCACCTTCTTTGTGTTTAAGGGTAGGTGTCTACTTACGTGTGACTTCTACCTGACGCATACGTTCCCTGACGTAGCAAGTCTACAACCCTAATTTGGTAAGTGGCAAAATCTATTTGTCTTAAGACCTTTCCTGGATGACCTATCTTGTTCCTTGAGATGAGTTGTGGTGCAGTATTCGATATACTCTTGTGACAGGTTATTTCCCGTCCGTGCACACAGACACATTGACTTAGCGGGACGTCATGTGGATTTATTTGTTACGACATTTGTGTGAGATGAGGTCATGTGTTATGTTTAATGTACTTTTCTATTTTTGCCTTTGTCTACGGATGTAATAAGGGGAACCGCAACCTCTGGGTCCGACCGCAGTGTGGGGACCGCGGACTCGTCCCGACCAGAGGCTCGGACGCGAAGCCGGGTAGTCATCCTCGACCCCTCCCACCCGGTCGTTTGTTCGGGGTGGAACCTAGGACCCAGGACCCAGGACCCAGGGGGGCCCACCCTGGTCTCGAAGGGGGATCCGTCCAGAAGGATAACGATTCAGTTGGGGGGACGTGTGTTTTTACCACCTACGACACCGGTTTTTCTCGAAAGTCGTCAATGGGATGGAGGTGGAGACGACCACCACCCAAGGGTGAAGTCGGAGGAAGGAGTCCCAGGGGATGGCATGGATGAACCCTGTCGACGGAGGCACGTCGTGAAACCTCCCCCATCCCTATACAGACTCCCCACCCCCTTCCTACCCCGTTCTTCATTACTGTGGGCTTCGGAATCCACAGAGAGATCCAATGTTGGGTCCTTGTACTGGTGACGGTTCCGGACCACGGGGGTAATTGGTTCCTTCCGTTCTCCTTCACGACGGCGGAACACCGGAAACAGACCTTGTTGTTGAAATTTTGACGTCGGATGCCCATGCAAAATGTCCTCCGGACACCGAAGATTGAAACCGGTGGACTACGCTTCTTAGCTGAGTAACCTTTTCTGGGACTACGACCCTTTCTGACTTCCGCCCTCCTCTTCCCCTGCTGTCCTACCCTACCAACCTACCGTAGTGGCTGAGATACCTGTACTCAAACTCGTTCGAGGCCCTCAACCACTTGTCCCTTCGGACCACACGACGTCAGGTACCCCAAAGTATTTCTCAGCCTGTAGTGACTCACTGACTTGACTTGACACTGAAAATTTACTGGAGGTGGTCGTTCTTTTTAGGTCGAAGTCCTTTATCTTTTTCTTTAGGTTTGTCCCGGATGAAAGTTTTGAGTTGAAATCAGGTAAAGAGGTAGTCGGACTCTCCTACAGCGTCAACTCGGCGGCTCTTCTTTTTGACGGTACAGGTGACGAAACCGTTTTGGAGTCTACGCACCGGAGGACCGGTTTGCAGACGCTAAAGTATAACAACCTCGTAAGCACCAGAGGGACCCCAAACGTTGAAAGATATTCAAACGACACCGACTTTTTTCTTTCTTCCGCATACGTCTGAAGATGTCTTTAATACTAAGGTACTTTCTAAAACTCCTCTACTCCTTCCGACCATAGAAAGTCTCACGTTTCACTAAACCTTATATTTCTTAGAGAAACCCAACTCAAGGAACCTTTAAACAGTGAAACGACACGAGGACTTGATACTTTGACACTGAGAGACCCCACTCTTTATCAGAGAGTTATTTATTTGTTAATTGTTTATGACACCTAATTTTTTTTTTTTTTTGTGAGTTGAAATTCTCCGTTTAAATCGAGTGTGAAAAATTTCATGGACTTTTATTGAAGTCGGAGGGACCAAGAATCTCTTTACCTTTAGTTTTGTTATTGCTAGATAAAGGTCTATGGTCAGTATTGGTCTAGATGGTTGTTATTTACGACCTTATCCACACCTTTTTTTCCTTTCGGAGGATGCGACGACGACCCTTACCTACAACGATTGTCGGTGACGTCTCTTGTAGTAAGTCCAAGAAAACTTTTACTGTCTCGATCGTATTTTAGGACGTCAGGGTGCGACTTCTGATATGGGTTCGTTTCGTAGGAGTTTTTCTGTGTCCGTGGGGTTGGAAGTGACGTCGTGATAAATGTTCTCGTTTCTGTACCTTCGTCTGTTTCACGGGTAGGTGTCTGCTTACCGATGATCTCTACACGATGCATATGCGTCACCTGGTAATCAGTCGGTATTTCTTCTTGTCTGGTACGTCAAAGGTCGTTGTACCTTTGACCACAGTAATCAGAGGTGTAGGTGCCCGCCACCCCAAAGGTGAAGTCGGAGAAGGAGTCTCGACGAGATTCAGTCGACGGAGTGTGTCGTGGATCGCACACCGAATACAGACGTCTTCCTTCTTATTCCCCGTTTTACATTGCTACGAGTTCCGGGACCCACAAGACCGGGGGACGAGAGATCAAATGTCGGGTCCTCGTACGGAAAATGACTCCGAGACGAACGCGTCAAGTCCTCACGCCGACTCCCTTCACGACGGCGGAACACCGACAAGTAACCTCGTTGTTGAAATTGTGGTCTGGATTACTCGTGTAAAAGAAGTCCTCCGGGCGTCTCTGGTTGACGGCGAGTGGATAGGGGTGGGGAGGGGTGAGGGGGGTGGGTGGGGTGGAGGGGGTGAGTGGGGTGGAGGGGGTGGGTAGGGGCGGGTGAGGCGGAGGGGATGGGGGTGGGGGGCTCNGAGAGGCGGAGGGGATGGGGGTGGGGGGCTCTTTATCGAACGTCATCCATTGTCCTTTTCCTAAGGTTTGCCCCGACTGAAAGTCCCAGTTAAAGTTTTCCGTTAAAACCGAGTGTGTCCTGTTTTGTCTTTGGACCTGGACTTTTCTCGGGGTCGGAGGGAGTAAGAATCTCTTTACGTTTGGTATTATATGTTTACGTTTGGCGTTGCGTTTGGTGATATTACTCGACAGTCACCCGTGGTCGGGAGTCGTTTAGTTGTTTGACATTTTCGATCTCAGTCCCACCCCTTTCCCTTGGGAGGGTACGACGGCGACCCCCACCTTTGACGGTTGTCGGTGTTGCGTCTTGTAGTGCGTCGCCGAAAGTCTTCCTTCTTGTTTCGTTCGTATTGTAGGACTTTAGGGTGAGGTCCCGAATATAAACCTGTTTTGGTAAGAAGTTTTTCTGTGCACGTGGAGTTGGCAGTGACGTCGCGATAACTGACGTCGGTTCCGTACCTTCGTCGACTTTGAGGGTAGGCGTCTCCTCATCTGCGACCTCCCCACGGCGTCCAGGCGTTCCCCGATAATGAGTCAGTAATTTTCTTACTTCGGTACAGTGAACGTCGGTACGGCTACCTGGACCTTTACTACTTTGATTCAGTCTCTTTCTGTTTATCGTGAATGTCCACCTTAGACTTTTACTATGTGTACTCGCTTAAATGGTCCGTCTACGTCTGAGGGGTTGAAACTTTTGTTTGAGTGTCAGTGGTTTCCTTCTCTTCCTCCGTCCCCTCCCCGTCCCCGTCCTTAGCACTATTACATCCTACACCCCTTATTTGGTGTGTGTGGAGATTTATGTGTCTGTATTTGTTTCGTATGACTTGTCCCTACGTATCCCATCTTGCTCCTTGAGATGGGTTGTGAGTCAGTGTTCGAGATACCCTTCTCTTAGCCTTCTTGTCTATGTGTATACGCATCTTCACTTAGTTGAGCGACATGTGGAGTTTGTTTGAGTTGTGACATTTAGTCGAGAGGGGTTGTCTTTTATTTTCAATGTACTTGCTTATTTCGGCTTTTGTTTACCGATGAGGGGAACCAAACCTGAGTCGTGGGACCCCGGACCCGTCCGAACGAAGGGGTTCGACCCGAAGTCAGTCGAACTCCCCGACGTCACGGTTATTTACTCGGGGGTCTAGACTCCGCGGACCAGGTGAACCCACCCTGGTGCCTAAGTGTGGGCCCGTCCGGGAGGATGTGGGTGTCGTCCGGAAAGCGAGTCTTTCACAAGCTACGAGACGCGACCTTCTACAAAGTCGTCGGTATGACAGAGGAGCAGACGGCCACCGTCCCGAAGGTAAAGGTCGGAGGAAGGGATCCCAGGGAGGCTGTTGATGGCCCCGTCGACGGAGTCTCATCGTGACCCACCCCCCAAGTCTATACTGACTCTCACTTCTCATTCCCCGTTCTTCACTACTGTGAGCTCCGGGACCCACAAACGAGACCGCGACGCGGGATCAAATGTCGGGTCCTTGTGCGGACCATGATTCCGAGCCCAACGGGTCAAGGGGTTCACCCACACTCCTTCACGACGGTGGAGCACCGACTACGGCCCTTGTTGTCGTAATTTCGACCCCGAAAAGCAGGGTAAACCCCTAAAGGGACACCGAGTCGACCATTTCTTAGGTGGACGTTACGCTCTCTGGACCCAAGCTAGGGACCCAACCCTTCTAGGGAACCTCTTCCCTTTCCGATGGGCGAGGTCCTAAGACCGGACCTCTTAAGGCACCTGACATATCGGGGACCCCAGCGTTTCTCAGCCTGTACTGAGTGAAAATCCAAGCTAGGGACCCAACCCTTCTAGGGACCTCTTCCCTTTCCGACCGATAGACGAGGTCCTAAGACCGGACCTTTTAAGGCACCTGACATATCAGGGACTCCGACGTTTCTCAGCCTGTACTGAAAGTTAAAAGTGAAAGTCCGCCGTGCTCCCCATCTACCCAGACGGTCCCATCCTCTGTGTTCTCTGCGCCCAAGCTAGGGACCCACCCTTCTAGGGACCTCTTCCTTTACCGTCGGGTGAGGTCATAGGAACGGACCCTTTAGGGTACCTGTCTCCTCGGACCGCCCGCTGTCAAGTGACCCGCCGTTTCTAGTCCGTACTGACTCGTGTCGTGTCCCTACCCGTGTAAAACAAGTTGTCCGGTACCCTGAGATTTACTGGGGCGAGGGCCTCTTCATATGTTGTCACACATTATTTTTGTCTTAACACTTATCCCGGTTGAAAGGTCTGATAAAAGTTTCCCGTTTAAACAGAGTATATATTGTTTTTTGTGTTTTGGGACTTGGCTTTACTGGAGACGGAGGTTTTATGTATCTCTGCACGTTTGGTGTTGGTGTTGTTTAGGTGTCTGGTATTTAGAACCTCTCCCACACCACTTTTGCCTTCGGAGGTCACAATGACGACCCTTACCCTTGACGATTGTCGGTGCTACGTCTTGTAGTACTTCGAGGAAAGTTTGCTTCTTGTTTCGATCATATTCTAAGACGTCAGGGTGAGTCCCGGATTGAGTCCGTCTGGTAGGAAGCTTTACTGTGTCCTTAGGGTACTAAGTGACGCCGTGATAAATGTTGTCTGTTTCACATCTTCGCTAGTCTTGAAGGGAGGTGTCGACTCACCTATGAATTCCATACGATGGATATACGTTACCTCATAATAAGTCGGTACTTTTTCCTTACCTTTGTGCGGTAAACGTTATACCTATCTGGACCTCTACTAGGTTGATTGAGTCACTTTCTGTTGATCGAATACTATAGTGCATGTCCACATTAGATTTAACCTACGTGTACTTGTTTAAATGGTTTGTCTTTGTGTGAGTGTCCGAATCTTTTTGTTTGAGTCTCAATGGTTTCCTTTTCTTCCCCGACCCCCCGCCCCCACTTCCGTCCCTATGTCTCTCGCATCTTACGACCCTTATTTGGTGTACGAAGATTTGTGTGTCTATCCATCTCTCTTCGTTTCGTATGACTTGTTCCCACACACCCTATCTTTGTTCGTCGAGACGGTTGTGACCGCATTCAAGATATCCTTCTCTTAGGTCTTTTCCTGTCCATGTGGATGCAGATCTTGACTCAGTTGGACTGCATACGGAGTTTGTGTGTGTTGTCACACTCAGTCGAGATGGGGTATCTTTCATTCTTAATATACTCTTCTATTTTGGCTTTTGTGTGACAATGAAATGAGGGGAGGTCAAGGCACCGACCCGCCCTCAGTGGAGGGACCTCGGACTGGTCCGACCCAAGGGTTCCGACTTGACCCCAACTCAACCCCCTCGACCCCTCCTGCGCGGTCGTTTACTGGTGGCGGGGGAACCTAGACCTCGCGGACCAGGGGAGACCCACCGCGGTGTTCTAAGTGTCGGTCACCCGGGAAGATGTCGATGTGATTCGGAAAACGTGGGTTCTCGACCACCTACGAGACCCGGCCTTCTCGAAAGTTGGCAGGGACTAAGGTGGAGACGACCACCGCCCCAAGGGCGAAGGTCGGAGGAAGGAATCTTAACGAGGACTATTGATGCACCCTGTCGACGGAGTCGTGGCGTGAATAAACCCCCGAGTCTATACTGGCCCCCCGATCCTCATTCCCCGTCCTTCACTACTGTGAGCTCTGGCACCCCCACACAGGACCGTGAGACGAGGGGCTAAGTGGTGGGTCCTTGTACGGAAACCGATTCCGAGACCAACGGAACCAAGGGGGTTATCTCCGTACTCCTTCACGACGGCGGAACACCCGTAATTGACCTTGTCGTCCAAAATTTGGTCCTGAAGCCCGCATGAGGGGAGTTCCTTCGGACACGCCGACACCCCGAGGTCAACTCGGGGCGAGGGCCTTTTGTAGGACGTCGTCCACTGTCCTTTTCTTGAGGTTTGCCCGGACCGAAAGTCTCGGGTAAAGTTTTGCGATTAAACCGAGGATGAATGGTTGTTTGTGTTTTAACCCTGGACTTTTCTGGGCCTAAGAATGTCTTTATATATGGTGTTGATATTGGTTGATAGGAGTGGTTTAGGTGTCTCCTCTTTAAATCCTCTGTCGCACCTCTTTTCCCTTGGAAGGATGCGACGACGACCCTTACCTTCGACGATCGTCGGTGTGACGTCTTGTAGTGCGTCGAGGAAAGTCTTGGTGTCTGTTTCGATCGGAGTTAGGGTGAGGTCCCGAATATTACCCGTTTTGGTAGGAAGTCTTTCTGTGCACGTGGGGTCGCACGTGACGACGTCATAAATGTTATCGGTGCCTCACCTTCCTTGGTTGACAGGTAGGTGTCCACTTACCTGTGTCTCTACCCGATGTCTACACGGTTCCCCGACAATGAGTCAGTATTTTTTGTTACTCTAGTACGGTAGACGTCGTTATACCTACCTGGACCTCTACTGGGTCGATTCAGTCTCTTTCTGTTTATGGTACGCTGTAGTGAATATCCTCCTTAGGTTTTTGCCGGCGGGAACTTACTTAACTGGTCTCTCTTTGTCTGCGTCTGAACCTTATGTTTGAGTCCTCAATGGTTTCCTTTTCTGCCTCGGTCCCCTCCCCGTCCCCGTCCGTGTCTCTATTCCATCCCACGACCCTTATTTGGTCTGTGAGAAAGTTTATGTATCTGTCTGTCTTTGTTTCATATGACTTGTTCCTTCACACCCGATCTTGTTCCTCGTGATGTGTCGTGATACAGTGTTAAGATACCCTTCTCTTAGACTTTTTCCTGTCTATGTATATGTGCGTCTGGACTTGGTGAACGACGTGTGGAGTCCGTTTGCGTTGTGACATTTAGTTGCGACGACATTCTCTTTTATTTTTAATGTGCTTCTGTTTGTCGATGGGGTAAGGGGAGCCCGCTGGAGCCACCTTCGGGGGAGAGACTCCGGACTCGTCCGAACGAAGGACTCTGACCTGAAATCCTCTCGACCTCTCCTATACGGTCGATTACTGGGGGGTGGAACCTAGACCTCACGGACCAGGGGAGAATTCCCCTGGTGTTCAAAGTGTAGGTCCACCCGGGAGGATGTCGATGTGGGTAGAAAATTTGAACTTTTTACAGCCTACGAGATCCGACCTTCTCGAAAGCTGTCAGTAGGACAGAGGAGGAGACGACTACCACCCCAGGGGTGAAGATCGAAGGAAGGGACCTCAGGGAAGACTGTCGATGTACCCTGTCGACGGAGTCGTGTCGTCAATCCCCAAACCTATGCAGACCTCCCGATCTTCATTCCCCGTTTTTTCATTATCGGAACCCACAAACAAGATCGGGAAACGTGAGATCAAATGTTGGGTCCTTTTACGGAAAACGATTCTACAGGGTCCACCGCGATTACCCTTTCTTGGGCGGACGGTTACATCCTCTGCGTTCTCTACACCCAAGACAGGGACTCAGTCCTTCTAAGAGACCTCTTCCTTTACCGACGGGTGAGGTCATAAGAACGGACCCTTTGAGGCACCCGATGTCAGGGACCCCGCCGTTTCCAGCCTCTCCTGACTCGTGTCGAGTCCCCACCCGTGCAAAATAAGGCAAAATACGTCATCCAGACACCCGAGATTTACTGGGGGCGGAACCTCTTTATCGGATGTCATCCATTATCTTTTTCTTAAGGTTCGTCCGGTCTGTAAGTCCCGGTTAAAGTTTCCCGTTTAAACCGAGTGTGAATGTTTCTTTTTCTTTTTTGTGGTGGGTTTTAGACATGGACTTTTCTGGAGATGGAGACATTATACCTCTCTTTACGTTTGGTGTTGACTTTGCTCGATAGTAGACGAATGGTAGGAGTAGTTTACGTGTCTGATATCTAGAACCGTTGTCACGCCACTTCTCCCTGCGAAGGTCACGACGACGACCCTTGCCTTCGACGATTGTCGGTGCCACGTCTTGTAGTGCGTCGAGGAAAGTCTTGGTCTATGTTTCGGTCGTAATCTAAGACGTCAGAGTGAGTCCCGGATTGAGTCCGTTTGGGAGGAAGTCTCTCTGTGCTCTTAGGGCACTAAGTGACGCCGTGATGAATGTTGTCTGTTTCGTGTCTTCGCTAGTTTTGGAGGGAGGTCTCTACCTGTCTGTGACCCCCACTCACGTCAAGTCAGGTCAGCGAGTCAGCACGGACTGAGAGACGCTGGGGTACTTAGCGTCGTGCGGTCCGGAGGGACAGGTAGTGGTTGAGGGCCTCGAGTCTGAGTGCAGGTAGTTCAGGCACTACGGTAGGTCGGTAGAGTAGGAGATAGCAGGGGAAGAGGAGGACGGGGGTTAGGGAGGGTCGTAGTCTCAGAAAAGGTTACTCAGTTGAGAAGCGTACTCCACCGGTTTCATGACCTCAAAGTCGAAATCGTAGTAAGGAAGGTTTCTTTAGGGTCCCAACTAGAGGAAGTCTTACCTGACCAACCTAGAGGAACTTCAAGTTCCCTGAGAGTTCTCAGAAGAGGTTGTGGTGTCAAGTTTTCGTAGTTAAGAAGCCGCGAGTCGGAAGAAGTGTCAGGTTGAGAGTGTAGGTATGTACTGGTGTCCTTTTTGGTATCGGAACTGATCTACCTGGGATCAGCCGTTTCATTACAGAGACGAAAAATTATACGATGGATCCAACCAGTATTGAAAAGAAGGTTCCTCATTCACAGAAAATTAATGTACCGACGTCAGTGGTAGACGTCACTAAAACCTCGGGGGTTTTTATTTCAGATAGTGACAAAGGTGACAAAGGGGTAGAT
Source organism: Capra ibex (assembly GCA_006410555.1). Lineage (NCBI taxonomy): Eukaryota > Metazoa > Chordata > Mammalia > Artiodactyla > Bovidae > Capra > Capra ibex. The sequence goes on from SJYO01050415.1 coordinate 3,532,416, forward strand.
AAAGGGTACTTCACTACCCTGGCCTACGGTACTAGAAGCAAAAGACTTACAACTCGAAATTCGGTTGAAAAAGTGAGAGGAGAAAGTGAAAGTAGTTCTCCGA
>SJYO01050415.1:3532672-3581539 GCA_006410555.1 Capra ibex
TTCAATTTATTCGTCCCACTGTTATATGTCGGAACTCCATGAGGAAAAGGATAAACCTTGGTCAGACAACAAGGTACAGGTCAAGATTGACAACGAAGGACTGGACGTATGTCTTAAGAGTTCTCCGTCAAGTCCACCAGACCATAAGGGTAGAGAAAGTCTTAAAAGGTCAAAGAACACTAGGTGTGTCAGTTTCCGAAACCGTATCAGTTATTTCGTCTTTATCTACAAAAGACCTTGAGAGAACGAGAAAGGTACAAGGTCGCCTACAACCGTTAAACTAGAGACCAAGGAGACGGAAAAGATTTTGGTCGAACTTGTAGACCTTCAAGTACCAAGTGCATAACGACTTCGAACCGAACCTCTTAAAACTCGTACTGAAATGATCGCACACTCTACTCACGTTAACATACCATCAAACTCGTAAGAAACCGTAACGGAAAGAAACCCTAACCTTACTTTTGACTGGCAAAGGTCAGCACACCGGTGACGACTCAAAAGGTTTAAACGACCGTATAACTCACGTCGTGAAAGTGTCCGAGTAGAAAGTCCTAAACTTTGTCGAGTTGACCTTAAGGTAGTGGAGGTGATCGAAACAAGCATCACTACGAAAGATTCCGGGGAACTGAAGTGTAAGGTCCTACAGACCGAGATCTACTCACTAGTGTGGTAGCACTAATAGACCCAACACTTCTAGAAAAAACATGTCAAGAAGGCACATAAGAACGGTGGAGAAGAATTATAGAAGACGAAGACAATCCAGGTATGGTAAAGACAGGAAATAGCTCGGGTAGAAACGTGTTTTACAAGGGAACCATAGAGATCAAAAGAACCTCTCTAGAGATCAGAAAGGGTAAGACAAGAAAAGGAGATAAAGAAACGTAACTAGTGGTGCTTCCGAAAGAATAGAGAAGAACGATAAGAAACCTTAAGACGTAAGTCTACGAATATAGAAAGGAAAAGAGGAAACGAAAAGCGAAGAGAAGAAAAGTGCCGATAAACATTCCGGAGGGGTCTGTCGGTAAACCAAAAAACGTAAAGAAAAGGTACCCCTACCAGAACTAGGGACAGAGGACATGTTACAGTGCTTGGAGTAAGGTATCACGTAGTCCGTGAGACAGATAGTCTAGATTCGGGAATTTAGATAAAGAGTGAAGGTGACATATTAGTATTCCCTAAACTAAATCCAGTATGGACTTACCAGATCGCCAAAAGGGATGAAAGAAGTTAAAGTCAGACTTAAACCATTATTCCTCAAGTACTAGACTCGGTGTCAGTCGAGGATCAGAACAAAAACAACTGACATATCTCGAAGAGGTAGAAACCGACGTTTCTTATATTAGTTAGACTAAAGCCACAACTGGTAGACCACTACAGGTACACATCTCAGAAGAGAACACAACAACCTTCTCCCACAAACGATACTGGTCACGTAAAAGAACCGTTTTGAGATAATCAGAAACGGGACGAAGTAAGGCGTAAGGTTCCGGTTTAAACGGACAATGAGGTCCACAAAGAACTGAAGGATGAAAACGTAAGGTCAGGGAATATTACTTTTCCTGTAGAAAAAACCCACAATCAAGATTTTCCAGAACATCCAGAAGTATCTTGATAAGTTGAAGTCGAAGAAGTCGTAATGACCAACCCCGTATCTGAACCTAATGACACTATTACTTACCAAACGGAACCTCTGTTTGTCTAGTAAGACAGTAAAAACTCTAACGTAGGTTCATGACGTAAAGCCTGAGAAAACAACTGGTACTACCGATGAGGTAAAGAAGACTCCCTAAGGACGGGTGTCATCATCTATATTACCAGTAGACTCAATTTAAGGGGGTAAAGTCAGGTAGAATCAAGCGACTAATGTACATACGTTACCTGATAATGAGTCGGTATTTTTTCCTTACTTAAGTACGGTAAACGTCGTTATACCTATCTGGACCTCTACTAGTTTGAGTCTCTTTCTGTTTATCGAATACTATAGTAAATGCCCACATTAGATTTTTACCTATGTGCACTCCTAAATGGTTTGTCTTTGTCTGAGTGTCTGAATCGTTTGTTTGAGTTCTCAATGGTTTCCTTTTCTTCCCCAGTCCCCTCCCCACTTCCGTCCCTTTCTCTATTCCATCTTAAACCCTTATTTGGTATGTGTGAAGATTTATGTGTTTAGCTATCTCTCGTAAGACTTGTTCCTACATACCCTATCTTGTTCCTTAAGATGGTTGTGAGATAGTATTCGAGAACCCTTCTCTTAGGTCTTTTCTTGTCTACGCACACATACATCTTGACTCAGTTGGACGTCCTGTGGGTTTGTGTTGTGACACTTAGGCGAGGTGGGTTGTTGGACGTCCTGCGGGTTTGTGTGTGTTGTGACACTTAGGCGAGGTGGGTTGTTGGACGTCCTGCGGGTTTGTGTTGTGACACTTAGGCGAGGTGGGTTGTTGGACGTCCTGCGGGTTTGTGTTGTGACACTTAGGCGAGGTGGGCTGTTGGACGTCCTGTGGGTTTGTGTTGTGACACTTAGGCGAGGTGGGTTGTTGGACGTTCTGTGGGTTTGTTTGTGTTGTAACACTTAGGCGAGGTGGGTTGTTGGACGTCCTGCGGGTTTGTGTTGTGACACTTAGGCGAGGTGGGTTGTTGGACGTTCTGTGGGTTTGTTTGTGTTGTAACACTTAGGCGAGGTGGGTTGTTGGACGTTCTGTGGGTTTGTTTGTGTTGTGACACTTAGGCGAGGTGGGTTGTTGGACGTCCTGCGGGTTTGTGTTGTGACACTTAGGCGAGGTGGGTTGTTGGACGTTCTGTGTAGGCGAGGTGGGTTGTTGGACGTCCTGCGGGTTTGTGTTGTGACACTTAGGCGAGGTGGGTTGTTGGACGTTCTGTGGGTTTGTTTGTGTTGTGACACTTAGGCGAGGTGGGTTGTTGGACGTCCTGTGAGTTTGTTTGTGTTGTGACACTTAGGCGAGGTGGGTTGTTGGACGTCCTGTGGGTTTGTGTTGTAGCACTTAGGTGAGGTGGGTTGTTGGACGTCCTGTGAGTTTGTTTGTGTTGTAACATTTAGGTGAGATGGGTTGTCTTTTATTTTTAATGTACTTTCCGATGTTGACCTTAGTTTGGAGTCCAAATCACTGGACCTGACGACAGTAGAGGTACCGACCTGAGGCCGACCCGACCCCTAGACCTCTCCTGCACGGTCTTCTACTTGGGGGAACCTAGGACTCACGGGTCAGGAGAGGTCTACCCTGGTGCTCGAAGTATAGGTCCACCCGGGAGGATGTGGATATGGTTCGGTGACCGTGGGTTTTTTACAACCTACGAGACCCGACCTTCTCGAAAGTTGTCGGAAGGACAGAGGTATAGACGACCACCGTCAAAAGAGTGAAGGTCAGAGGAGCGACTAAGGGAGGACTGTCGACGAACCCCGTCGACGGAGGACGTCGTGAATCCCTCCGCAATCGTATCCAGACCCCTACTTCTCCTTCCCCGTTCTTCGTTACCGCGGGCTCCGGAACCCATAACCGAGACCGTGAAACGCTAAGCAAATGTTGGGTCCGTGTGCGGAAAACGACTCCCAGAAAAACGGGGACCTGGGACTCACCTCATACTCCTTGACGACGATGGAATACCGTCATTTGCTCTTGGTGTCGAAATTTTGACCCCGATTACCCGGGTAAAAGACGTCCTCCGGACGCTCTGAGATTTACCGAGGTGGGAGTTCTATGTAGAACGACATTCATTATCTTTTTCTTAAATTTTGTCCCGGCTGAAAGCCCCGGTTGAAGTTTTCCGTTTAAACCGAGTGTGAATGTTTTTTCGTTTTTTGTACCTGGACTTTTCTTAGAGTCGGAGGGATTAAGAAGTTCTTTGCGTCTGGTTTTGAGGTTGTTCGGTAGTAGACCGTGGTCAGGAGTGGTTTAGTTGTTTGTCATTTACGACCTCTGCCACACCCCTTTTCCCTTGGGAGGATGTGACGACGACCCCTACCGTTAGTGATTGTCTGTGTTGCCTCTTGACATAGGTCCAAAAAAAGTTTTACTTCTTGCTTCGGTCATCTTCTAGGACTTTAGGGTGAGGTCCCGGATAACGTCGGGTTTGGTGGGAAGATTTCCTGTGTCCGTGGGGTCGCGAAGGTGACTCCCTCGACAAATGTGACACCACGACAAATGTTACCGGTTCCGTACCTTCGTTGGCTTTACAGGTAGCGTCTACTTACCTATGACTTCGACGCGGTGTATATACGACACCTGTTAATGAGTCGGCATCCCTTCTTACTTTTTGCGGTAACCGTCGTTGTACCTTCCTAGGTCTCTACTAGTGCGACACCGTTCATTGACTCTGTGACTTCCTATTTGTACTCTACCGAATATACACCTTACATTTTTTAGCATGTTTACTGGAGTAGACGTTTTGTCTTTGTCTCAGTCTCTACGTCTTTTCTTTAAGCACCAATAGGGTCCCCTATACCCCTCCCCCTCCCCATTTAATTCCCTAAACCCAGTTGTGCGTGTACGATGATACGTATTGTACCCACTGAGTATTCTTGGATGAGATATCGTGTCCTCGGGACGAGTCATAAGACCTTGTGGGACGTACTCCTCTCTTATTTCTTTTACTTATACGACCCCCAGATGACCAATTCTTAGGTGGACGGTGACACCCCCTGTACCCGACCTAGGGACGCCCCCCTTCTCAGGTCGACGACGGGTACGTGGTGTTGGCCCGGTGTTCGACGTTAGCGACATCGGACGTCCTAGACCGCGGACACGAGACTTAGGTCTCTTCGGCGGCGTCACTCTTGGGACGAGTCCCGTCGATCTCCCGCCGACGGTGAGTGGTCCTGATACCCTTTGAACTCCCGTCGTTCCTTCTGGTAGCTTCAGTTTTTCCTTCATTTCTTTATTATTGTCAAACTTTTTCTTACCTATTTACACGTAAATGTTGACTAAGCGAAAGAACATGTGGACTTTGATTGTGTGACATTTAGTTGAGATGAGGTTATTTTTACTTTTCCATTTTTTTTCATTTTAAAATTTCTTCTTTTCTTTTATATGTCCCTGGGATTACAAGTGACGTCTTGACAAATGTCGTCGGTTATATACCTTCTTTAGATTTACGGGTAGTTGTCTCCTTATTTCTTCTGTAACATGTATATGTCTTACTTTATAATGAGTCGGAATTTATTACTTTATTGCGGTACACGTCGTTGTACCTTCCCGGACCTCTACTAGTATGAAACATTGTATAAAGTTTCTTTCTGTTTTAGGATACGCCTTAGATTAAATTTGTTACTATGTTTACTTGACTAAATGTTTTGTCTTTGTCTGAATGTCCATACCTTTTGTGTACCAATGGTTTCCCCTGTACATTCGCATCCCTATTTAGTCCTCGAACCCTACTTGTGTGTGTGATGATATATATTCTGTCTGTATTTCGTTAATAGGAGGTTAATTTTTATTTAAAATCTTTTCTACCGGTCGTTCCTGGACACCGTATCGTGTCCCTTGAGAGTTATAAGATACTATTGAACATACTCTTTTATTAGACCTTTTCTGACTCAACTACACTTACACATTATCAGTGAAAGACACGTGGACTTTATCCTGTGACATTCAATTGATGTGAGTTTATCTTAAATTTTTTTTTTTTCTAAGACACGTCATCCTTCCTCTCTCCCCTCGACTGACCGACAACGAGTAGACGTCCAGTCCGAGACTCGACAAGAGTGTCGACGGTTTTTTACAGTTGTCCGGTAATAGAGACTTCTGGGACTTTAGGTATTGGAAGCACTTCTAGGTGGGATCGATGTTCGAACAAGGGAGGTTCTAGGGTGTCTAGGATGCCGGGGCACCGGAAGGAGACTTGTCCCGTCTTGGTTCTTCGAGTGGAGTCCTCCGGAGGGACGTGGCCCCCTTTCCGACTGCCCACAGCTCCGGAGGACACCTTCTCCTCCCTTCCCTTCCCGGGTCCCGAGGCCGCAAGTAAGGTCCCGGAGGGGGAGTGCTCCTGTAAGGGACGGACCCCGGTCGGACAGGGAGGTACTGTCCCCAGTGACCCTTTCGAGTGTGTCTTACCTGTGTGAGGACTCTGTGTGAGGAAACACACACACACAGTGACTTGAATAAAGTAGAAATGATACTTAAGACTTATTTTTACGTCTCATTCTCAATTTCACAATTAACGAGTCAGCACAGGCTGAGAAACACTGGGTACCTGACATTGTCGGGTAATCCGAGGAGAACCTCAAGAGGTCCGTTCTTATGTTCACCCCCATCGGTAAGAGAAGAGGTCCCACAAAAGGACTGGGTCCCTAACTTGGGACCAGAAGACGTAACGTCCGTCTAAGAAATGACAGACTCGATACGTCTTGTGTTAGACTTAAATATACATCTCTTTCAAAACCGTTTTGTTTTTGATGACAAATCTCTTCAATTTGACATATGATCAAAAAAGACAAATATGAATCGTCACTTTATATAATGTCCATTGTAAGGTTCTGTAGTCAAGGTACCAATTTTTTAAAAAAATTTATACCAAGGTACCAATTTATTTTAAATTTTTTATGGTACGTATGACTTTATTACTATCTTCACCTTTTAATTCAAAAGTATGATTATTCCTTCGGGTCGAACGATTTCGTCGTAATTATAGTAAGTGCATTCTAAAATTGAACAACATGCAAAAACATCAAGTCATTTACAAAAACTTCTCGGCTAAGTGACCTCTTCTGGGACTACGACCCTTTCTAACTCCCGTTCTCGGGCCCTACTGTCTCCTACTCTTTACCTGTACTCAAGCTAATTTGAGGCCCTCTATCACTTCCTGTCCTCCGTAGCTCGCGACGTTAAGTACCCCAGCATCTCTCATCCGGTGCTGAACCGCTGACTTGTTGTTGTTGTTTACAGGAAATATTATTTTTTGTTTTGCACAATAAATGAATCCTGTTTTTTATTCTGACATTTCCTTCCTTCTGGTTTTATAAAAATATACGAATAAGTCTCTGTGTCTTAAAAGTACTTAAATTCTCCTTACTTCTATAGGTTCATCATTATCTTTTAATAGTCTGAATAGACTTACAAGTTTCCGAATACATTCAAAAGGTAGGTAGACCAAAATATTTTGGTTTTGAAACTCGTGTTTTGTCTTTTCAATTGTAATGGGAGAATATACAAGGGTTCATAGTGTGACGTAGATAAACAATACTTAAATTTCTTGTGTCTAAAATTTTCATTTCATGCCTTCATAGACTAAGAAAAATTAAGGTGTTTATGATCGTCGGGTTTCATTGTACATTCGTTTGGAGATACAACGAATCACATAAGAGTGGTTAAAGATCTTATTTGAAACAAAAAGATTTGAAATTACGTTCACAGACTGTTAGGAACCTAACGGTTCTGTAGCTGAAGTTGCTGTTGACTCAGTTTGTGTGACGGTCAGTGTACTGACCTATCTCTCGGTCGGGTGGGGGTGCACTGCGACGTCCACGACCGGACTTCTGGGGTGAGCCTCTTGAGAGCGACCACCAATTCTCGTGACGAAACGTCGCACCTCTTTCCCGAGGACGGAGAACTTCGGGTGTCAGATCGATCTCTTCCAGGTCACTTGTCTACTGAGGTTGTCTGGTAGTAATCGAAGATCGACCCCCTCCTGATCCGTGACGCACGTTCGAGCCTCCTCCCGGAGGATTGAGACCAACTCCGTTTCCTCCGGACTAGTTGATCTCCTCGACGTGTCTCGGGTCGACGACCGGTGGGCAGGAAGTAAAGGAAGTCAGGGTGTCCGACTCGTCCCGGGGTTGTCACGAGGTAGAGAAGACGGGGTCCCAAAGGTCCTCGGGGATTGGTAGAGGCACTGGGACTCCTGGTCCTGTGCCGCCGGGGAGGGCGGAGCGACGGTAGTGGTACCCGAGACGTGCGGCACCGTCAATGACACCGTCGCAGAGGGGGTCGACCGGATGCCCCCTCGGCCTCTTGAGGAGTGGGTCCGACCCCGGGGAGGTTGTCGTGTGCGCGAGGGCCGGGAGGACGCCTTGTCCGTCTGAGGTTCGGACGCAGAGGGTCGGAGTGGCGGGAAGAGGGTGGTAGACTGTGCCAGTGAGACCGCAGACCAGCCCACGACAAAAGGTCGAAGATCCTCGGTAGGTCCGTCGTACAACCATGGTAGGGGTCCCCTGAGGCGACCCCACTAGTTAGGATATGGGACCCTCTTCCGAGGATCAGTCATTCGAGAGGGCCTACGTTAAAGTGCCAGACTGGGACGGACTGGGGACCGAGTGGACCGGAACCACCGTTGTCCGGACGGCGACGTAGCCCTGTGCCGAAGAAAGGAGAGTAGTCTCGGCGTGCCTGTCCTCCGCCCGTCTCCGACGCCCTCGGACACTAGGACGGTCCGGACTGGGACCCCTCGTCTGGACGGACCCAACGTGCAAATTGGAACCTCGACCCGCCGCGACCGAAGTGGGACCTCGAAAGAGTGGACCACCGGCCCCGCCACTCGAACCCCCCGTCGAGGAAGACCCAAGGTCCCTCCGAGGGACCGGAAGTCCGGACCGAAAAATTAACGGTCACTCAGTGAGAGTCGAAAAGGAAAGGAAAAAGGGACTTCGGACTTAACAGAATCGTTACCGGTACGGTAGAGTGGTTGGAACCTCAACGAGGGAAGGAGAGGCAAAGAGTTTGAGAACTGTGTACCTGGGGTGATCACTTAAGAGGGGGTCGTCTGATGGTAGTCAGGTAGCGCCACCCGTAAAGTTGTTGTCAAAGTAACAATGGAACACGGTGCCCGCCACGCGGTGGTGGTTGCCACTTCCCAGGAGTTCGGTCGCCGTCTCGTCGTCGAGGTCGTGGGAGGACCGTAGGCGAGGGACCCGAGGTGGGCGAGGACCCTCGTCGTCCGTGACAAACTCGAAGGTCCCTCGTCTCCGACTCGGTCTCCAACCGTGGTCCTTTACGTAGTCCCTTCCGAAGACCCTAGTTTTGGACCTTTCCCTTCCCTGCCGTGAAATTTTGTCTCGACTGGTTAGTCCCTACACCTGCCGGATCTTTCCACCGTACGGGCACCAGTCCCAAGGGACGTCGACTCCTTCGACGCTCGTGACTGGCGACTCCCGACACGTACCCGTTGTGAGGGACGTCGACCCCACAGGGAGTCGGGACCTCATCCCAGACCCGTCTAGTACGGGCGTCGGTGGTCGACACCCGTGTCTACGACCTACTACCTACTGACACTTACCACGCTGGGAGGTGTACACTTACTGCTGGTGACGGAAGACTAGACAGGCCTGTCAATTCGTCCTTCGGGCCAGTAGACATCTGTCTTTTCCTACCGTCGTACGTGACACAGATCGTGTCTTGTCCTTGGGACTTACCCGATTCACTTCATTCAGTCTCTCCTCTGTGCGATACTATGGTGAATGTACACCTTAGACTTTGTACTGTGTCCTGAAGGGATCGCCAGGTCGTCAATTCTAAAACACGAAGGTAACGTCCCTGTGCCCAAGTTAGGGACCATCCCCTTCTAGGGCGTGTGGTGAGTCGTGTCCGGTTTTTATTTAATTAATTTATGCTGTATTTACTTGGATATACTTTGTCTTCATCTTAGTCCCTGTATCTGCAATCTGACCACCAACGGTTCCCCGTCCCCCACCCTCTCCCTACCCAAGCCTCAGACCCCAATCGTCTACGTCTAATAATATGTCTTACCTACTTTTTGTTTCAGGGTGACACATCGTGTCCCTCGATATAAGTTATAGGAAATTATTTGGTATTACCTTTTCTTATACTTTTTCTATATATACGTATTGACTTAGTGAGACGACATGTCGTCATTGAATTGTGTCGGAACATTTAGTTGATATACAGTTAATTTTTAATATTTATTTATCATTTTTTTTTTTTTTTTTCTTATGACAGACTCCGTCGGAGTCGTCCCGGGTATTCGTCTGGGAAGAGATGTCACCCAGACAAATGTTTGACCCTGTCTGAGAGTTATTACCTTGAAAAATAAATAGATATGAAAAGTCAAATTGTGGATTAACCTTTGATGAACCCATACGGTTAGATCAAAAATTTGACGTTAAAAATGCTGTAAATTTATGCCTCGTTTATAAGGAAAACTTTTAAATCGTAGGATTATCTTTACACGACAATTCACGTTTAATCTGTGACCTAAAGTTTCTTAATTATACTCTTTTTTTACGTCTTATATTGTAATCGTTAAAATTTTGTATAACTTTACTATAATAAACCTATATGAGTCAATTTCTTTTATGTATTCATTTTAATTAAGTGTATAAAGAAAACTACGAAAATCTTTCCGATATTATTATAGTAGATTTTAGTAGGTAAACCGAGTGTAATGTAAAGATTCAGTCCGAAGAGTCCACGACGTCACTATTTCTTGGGTGGACGGTTTCGTCCTCTGCGTTCTCTGAGCCCAAGCTAGGGACCCAGCCCTTCTAGGGGACCTCCTCCTTTACGTTGGGTGCGGTCATAAGAACGGACCCTTTAGGGTACGCGTTCCTCGGACCACCCGATGTCAGGTACCCCAACGTTTCTAAACCTGTGCTGACTCACTGACTCTTGCGTGCGTGCAAAGAAATCCTTCGGTCTTCGGTCTGTGTCGGAGTGTCGAAAGTGTGTCCGGTGCTCCACCGTTAAAATAGGACCGTAAGTTCAAAAGTCTGAGGCCCTCCACCCTACCACCCTACCACCCGTCTCCACTTCCGTCCAGAACGATGATTCACTCTTTCCTCGAACTGGTCGGAACACGAGCGACGGGGTAAAATTAAGCCTCGTGTAGGGTGTAGGTAAACACACATTTGCCAAACTACATCTGTGCTTTACGAACAGGAAACCAGAGGACTCAAACTCGTCAGAGGGGTAGAGTTTGGGAGTCACAAGGAATTCTGTGACCCGAAATTCATTGCAAAATTTATTAAATGAAGTACGGGTGAGGAGACGGGTCGGGAAGAGAGAGTACAAAGAAAAAGTGGGAAAGTGGACAAGTAAGAGGTTTAGTCCAAATTGACAAACCCCCGAAAAAGAGATAAAGTAATGATTGATTTGACACATACATTGGAATTAAAGTTGTATGATACTGGGTGATAGCCTTGTTAATTTTAAAGTGACCCTCCTCTTTCTATAATCCTTCCTATGACTGTCCCTTTACGTCGTTCCTCTGGTTACGGTAAGGGAGGGTCTACGGGGCAATCGGACCCGATGTCCGGCGGAGGAGGCTCTGGTCTAGACGTCCTTGAGGTCTCCCTTTGTAGTGCTATACCCTGGACCCTCTCCTGTCACACCTGGCCCCACACACACACACACACACACACACACACACACACGCACACACACACACATACCCTGGACCCTCTCCTGTCACATACCCTGGACCCTCTCCTGTTACACGTGACCCCACCCACCGACATACACACGCACACACACACGCACACACGCGCACACACACACACGCACACACACACACACACATATACCCTGGACCCTCTCCTGTCACACCTGACCCCGTCCACACACACACACACACACACACATACCCTGGACCCTCTCCTGTCACACCTGGCCCCGTCCACACACACACACACAGACACACACGCACACACACACACACAGACACACACACACACATATACCCTGGACCCCCTCCTGTCACATACCCTGGACCCTCTCCTGTTACACGTGGCCCCACCCACCCACATACACACACACACACACACACACACCCTGGACCCTCTCCTGTCCCACCTGGCCCCGCCTACACACGCACACACGCACACACACACACACACACACACATACCCTGGACCCTCTCCTGTCACACCTGGCCCCGTCCACACACACACACACAAAAACACACACACACATGCCCTGGACCCTCTCCTATTACACCTGACCTCGCCCCCGACACACACACGTACACACACACTACTACTCACGACCCTGGCTACCACCTCCGACATCCGGAGCGAGACCCTCCTATTTTACCCTTTACTTGACAGTATTAAGACAGACGAAGGAGGAATTTGGGTCACGAAACCCCGGTACCTAAGACGGGGTCCGGGGAGGCACTGTCTTTCCTGTCCACGGTAGTCATATGTGCCCAGCACGTCTTTACACGTCCACTCCTTGGTTCCCGCGATCTTTTGGTAGGCGTGTCGAAGGGTGACGGGTGGGGAGACCTACCGTGTTCTGAGGACGGAAGGTCTTACGAGGTACCCGGTTCCACCGAGGTCGTTAATCTTGGACCCTAGATGAGGTCCTACCTCAGGACTCGTCCCTCTTACCCTAAGTTTCGGAGTCGAAGGACTCTTCACACACCCTACCCCCCACCACGACCCCATGACCGTCGGACCTTTCCCTCGTCATTATAGGGGAACCACCAACTGCCCCTGGAACGTCGGGGTACGGCGGGGCTGGTGTGTCCCTCGGTACACGTCTGGCACGAATACATGTCTCCTAAAATAATCCCTGAGAGCCCCACCCTACGGTCCTCCGGGCCCGAGTCAACCGTCGGTCCCAGAGGACGTGGGTGCCGTATTCACGTCACTGCGCCCGCATGTGTCGCCCGCACCTACACCTCGTGCACGACGACGGGGTCCTGTGCTACGGGCGGTCCCAGGTCTGAGGCAGGAAGACCGTCTGGTCCCCCGGCGGCCTCAGCGGGACGTCCTCCTCTGTCCTGAACACAGGTTCGGCCTTTCTTCCACGGTCCCGGGGCGACACGGACCTGGATCGGTTCAGGCCCCCCACGTCTGGTTCCCGTTCACCCCCGGGTCTCCAACATGTGTCTGTGAGCCTGGACGAGTCTACCGTCGAGACGGGGGATGAGGACCCCCCGGACCCCGCCCCCGACTAGGAGAGTCGGAGGGGTAGTGGACATTTTGCCGGACTTTACAGGCGAAACACCCGTATCACACTCTAATTTGTGGGGACCTTCAGAGTGTGGTGTGGGCCAGTCCCGGTCGGGTGCAGTCCCTGTAGAGGACCACGACCAGGGACGGAAGTGACCCCGTGGTCTGTCCCGGACTCCAATTTATTCCGTACCGTCTCTCCTCACCCGGAGTTCCGGACTGATCTCACCACTACCCCTTCCCCGTTCATCGGACACTCCCGTCCGTCCCATCGTCCGTCATGGTACGTCCTCCTCTGCGGCGACCGGGGGCGTGTCTAGTAGTGCAGCCACTGGGACGACGGGGTCATGAAGAACGTCAGCCACAACCTGTGCTACCCGTCCCACCGGACGACGTCGAACAGTCCCCAGAACTCCCGACCTTCCTGTCTCCCGCACCCCAGTCCCGGGTCCTTCTCCTCTGGTCGCGGGCGGCCTTGGGACGGGAGGGCGGCACACCAGGAGGAGGTAGTGCTGCCAGCACCCACGACTCGCGGTGGAAGGTTCTCAGACCCTCCTCCAGGGAGAGGTCAAGGCGTGGTCCGTCACACAGACGCGAGGGTCGTGTCAACCCGTTCGTTCAGGACGGAGGCTCGGGGACGCGGGGCCCGGCCCGGGACGCACACCCGTCTCCGCGGCAGGGAGGAGGGGTCGGGAGGAGACGGACCCCTGCGACCCCCCTGGGTCCCCCTCGTGAAGAGAGAAGACGGGAAAGGACCGACGAACACACGAATCATCGAGTCAGTAGAGGCTGACAAGCACTGGGGTCCCTGACTTCGGGCGGTCAGAGGGCGCAGTCACCTTAAAAGACCGTTGTCGCGACCTCACCCAACGGTAAAGGAGGAGGCAAGGATCCACGAACACGGGACAATTTCCTGGCCGTCCGACACCGGCCGTGAGTCCGGATTTGGACTGGACCTGTGACCCGAGGCCCAAGACTGAAGTCCCAACGACCTGTGTCGGCGGGAGGAGTCAGAGCCCCCGTCAGACCCGTCAGGCAGAGGTACCTCCAATCTCCCCCGCTGTGAACGACCTTGAGTCCACAAAGAAGTCTTCGACTGACAAGTACATACACAATAATTTGGAATAAAAATAAGTGCAAACTATCCAAAAGTTAACTCACAAAAATTTATTTCTTTACCCCTCCAACTATTGACATTTCCTTAAATGCTGGTTTTGTAGAAATTTGTCGGTACGCACACGGTGAACCTCTGAGGACCCGGGTCCACCGGGGGTGGGGTCTGGGGGTCGACCGCCCGTCTTTCCGAGTGGTAACATGAACCAGAACGGGGTCGGACACCACCGCGTGTCGTAGGGTCGTCCCTTCAGGAGCAGCCACGACCCGTCCGTGTGTCGGCTGTGCCAGAGACTCTTGACGCGGCCGCACCGGTCGAAGTCGTCCCACTACAGTAACGCCTGGCACTCTTACGACTTGAACCCCAAGAACTTTTGGACGTCCCTTCCGGGTCTTTCTGTCGACTCCGGGACCCCATAGGCGCCCAAAGATCTGGTAGAGGAAAGGACCGCTAGACAAGTCCTGTTTGCCTGGGTGTCCTCGGGTCTCACTCTTAGGACTCTGACCGAGCTAGGTGAACCGAGGACAGAGAGTTCCCCGACTTCCCAGAAGGGAAACGGGGAGGGGTCGGGGCCGAACGTCGGGCCGCCGACAGGGAACCGGGTGGGTCGCTCCGGACACGCATGGAACGGTTAGAAGTCCTGGACCCACAAGAGCCAGACACTCGGGACTAGTTTGAGAGGCCGGTGTTGGTGCAGCCTCCAAGACCCCCTTAGTCCACCACCAATTCCTGACTCGAACGCGGGACGAGGGGAGGGGGGCGGGTCCGGCTTCGGTCTTCGTCTTGGGACTCGAGACCAGGAGTGCACTGGGGCGTCACCCGCCGCCACTGGTGGGTCAGGAGCGACTACTCCCTCGGGGGCGTCTTCACCTTCGGCCACGACAGGACGTCCTTCTACCCCTCCCAGTCGCGTGCGACCTGTCGTCGTCGTGGCTGACACCGTCGCCGGGAGACGGGTCGACTCGGGGACCACGGAGGCGGAGCAAGTGTCTTCGGGGGAGTGGACGTCCCTGTGGACGGTCCCGGTCCTCGGCCCGTGCCGCAGGAGGGGCAACTGCTAGGACCGCTCCGGTGAGTCGTGTCCGACCTACCGCCCCTGGGGCGTCGGACCCCTCCCACTGTCCTCCCACTTCTTCGCGATTCTGGGTCTCGGTCAGACGCCTTTAGGAGCGAAAATGAAGTCTACAGATCCGGCTGGGTCTTGGGTGGCGGTGTGAGGGGCGAAGAGGACCGTGGGACACCCGAGTTCCTAGGGGAGTGTGTCGGATGGCTGGGGTCCTCGGGTGACACCTACGTCTCCGCACCTCGGCGGGGGTGGGTCCCGGTGGGACGGACTTCCTCGTCCCCTGTCCGACTCTGTCCCCGACAGGACGGACCTGAGACTCCGGGCGGGGAGGAGCGGCCCTCCGGAAGGTGGCCGGGGGTCTAGGGTAAAGGAGTCCTGCGACCCCTCGTTCGTTGCGGTGGAGTGTTCAGTTTCGAGTGAACAATCTGACCACCCCAGACCCCCAACACTTCAATTTTAGACTATTGGGGTCCGGGACCCCTTGGGTCTTGCGACTGTCGACTACCCCTTGCAAAATGTGACTTTAGAGATAAGGGTCTCTAAAGTTCTTCAGAGGTAACATATTTCAAAATTAATAAATTATTTTGTTGTAAAACTAAGGTACGATATTTTCCTGTGTGACTCCTTTTGTCTTTTGCCTCCTGGACTTGCCAGTGTTTCGTTACTCTTTTCCGTCCACATGAAGTACCCAGACCCTGTGTGAACGACAAAGCCCTGGTCGACTCAAGAACCGTGGACATATGTCCAAATGTTGAGTCACCGTCACTCCTCACAACCCGTCCATGTCGGGACTACTGGTGGACCTCCGGTATACCCGGAACGATGTCCGGGTCAGGTCACAGAGGACGGGTACACCTGTCTGGTCGGGGAGTAGTGGTTTTATGTGCAGTAGTTGTGTTGATAAAAAAAAAAAATTGATCGGTCTTCTAAGTCATAGTTGACACTACATAAGTGGGTCGACTTACGAGACGTCGCTAATTTCACTTACTCGACCCAGAGACGTAATTACCCTTATTTAGATTTTGATGTATCTATCCCTTTTCGTCCAACATTTGGACTACATCGTTTACTATGTCAAGTACATTCAAAAATATTTATAATGTGACACGACCACCTAAATCTTTTCACACCATTTAAACTTTTCGGGTGTGTCTTTATTATGTGCCACTCAAGTTTTATCCCTAGTGGAAGACTCTTCCTCTCTCCCCTGAAATCGAGTTTACCAAGATACAAAATTTTTCTTTATGGACTCGTTTAGACCTTTTTTTATTGTAAACGATTTCAGGTTACTTTCCATGTTTCTACACCATAATAAAAGACATAAAAGGTGAAAAAAAAAAAAAAAAAACCTTTCACGGAGCTTGTCATATCAGGGTCTTCCTCCGACACCCTCCGAGAACACTGATGTGGAAGTGAGACGGGTGTCGCGGGGTTGGACTCGGTGCAGACCCCGGGGTCTTGAGCCACGCCGAGTCTGACCTGAAAAGACGAGGTCCGTGTCCCACACTCCGAGCCCTTCGAGGGTTTCCGGGACGGACAGTCCCACTCCGGGTTCGCCCGTCCCGTCCGGAGGCTAGAGGGAGGACCGGTCCGGGCCAAGCGAAGTCTGTCTCGGGGAGTCGGGAGATTACCCCGGACCGAACCCCGGCAGTCCGCGGGTCCCTGAGTCCCTGAAGGAGTCGGTGGAGGGTCTGGACCGGCCGGTACCGGGACGTACGATTCAGTAAGTCAGTACAGGTTGAGAAACACTGGGGTACCTATCGTCGGGTGGTCCGAGGAGACAGGTACCCTAAGAGTCCGTTCTCATGACCTCGGGCAACGGTACGGGAGGAGGTCCCGTAGAAGGACTGGGTCCCTAGCTCGGCCGCAGAGAGTACAAAGGACGTAGCCCTCCGTCCCAGAGGTGGTGATCGTGGTGGACCCTTCGGGACTTACGTGGGACCGTGAGTGGCTTCCGCCGGGGATGTTCCCGTTTTGTCCTCTCCTCGGTCTCTCCCCGGTACAAAGACGAAGGTCCCCTATGTCCCGCGGACGGGACCCGAGGAAAATATAGTATACCCTGGGGTTCCCGAGGCGGGTCGGGCTCTCGGTGGAGGGAGGGCAATAGATCCTTGGAACCCTCTGTCTCCCCAGTTCGGGGGGACATTCGGACTGACTTGACCGAGAGTCGGAGTCTGTAGGGTCGTGGACC
This sequence comes from Capra ibex, assembly GCA_006410555.1. Lineage (NCBI taxonomy): Eukaryota > Metazoa > Chordata > Mammalia > Artiodactyla > Bovidae > Capra > Capra ibex. The sequence goes on from SJYO01050415.1 coordinate 3,549,906, forward strand.
CTTTTCCCGTCGACGGGACCGTGTTGCAGCGGGTCCTCAGACGGTCCCGCGACTCCAGTTCCGGTCACGGGTCCGACCCTCGAGTCCAGGACGTCCCGGGTCGAGCCCCGTCGGTCCTGTGTCCCGTCACCCAAGACGAGGGTCACGCGGCCCTCCTAAGGGTCGAGGATTCATGTCCGCCAGGGTCGTGACCGACGTCTCTTAGGGTCGTCCAGTAGTGACCCCCCGGGACCGAAGAGTCGTTTCTCACGAAAGTTACGCTCTGAGTAGATCTTCGTGTCGTAGTGTGTCTCTACAACCCGGTAGGCCTCCAGTGGAGTCTTGGTCGGTCGAAGCTCGGACACACTCCCGTGCACTTCCTTAGTGGGGGTACCGACCAGTGTCCGTCCAACGTCCAACCGTCTGTACAACAGGGCATGGACGACGATTCGAGTTTGTGTGTGAGAGAGGAGGACACTATGGAGTGTTGACTTCCTTGACCACTAACGTGCTTCGAACTCAAAGTCTATTCTACCCCGAAACTAAGTCGTGGTAGTTCACTATGTGACTCCTTTACCGTTTTTTTCCTACAATTAACAGTGTCTTGTTGCTCTTCTCCTGTCTACATCCGTTATGCGGTCACCACACAAGCGACATTCGGCTTCTGAAAGGTCGTGGTACCTGCGTCCAGGAAGAGAGGGGACCCGGTCCCGGACCACACCTGGGGCCCCGTTGGGTGTCCCCGTCTCTCGTCCCGTGGGGACGGGAGTACCCCGGTTCTGGGGTCACTCTCTGAGTCTTCGCTTTGTTTGTTCTTTTCTTGGACGCCCCAGGCTCTTTGGTCCTCTCCCAGACCTTTAGACGACGAGGCCTAGACGACCCGGAGTGGCTATTTGGTCAGACTCTTCCTTTTATTCGGTCGACCCGTTTGACGCAGATAAGGGTTCTGCAGGTCCCGAGACGCCAGGGCCCCGGTGTCCGTAACTCTCTCTTCGACCAGTCCCGTTCGTCCTGTCACAATGCCCAGACCTAAACCTGAAGTGGTCGAAACTTCAAGACAGAGGTTCAACACTCAAGTCGAAACAAAATCTCAAGAGACGTCCCCCTACGAGTTTTACAAATTGGTGAGGACTCGTCTGCGAGACCGGTCACTCTTACCACCGGTGCCGGCCCTGTCCGGGTGTCTCCGGGACTCGGGACAGAGACTCCCCTCCTAACGTCCCCCGTTTACCTCACCCCGGTCGTCGACAGACCATTGACTCAGACGTCGAAAAACTGAAAAATTCTTAATAATAATAAAAACCGACACGAACTACAAGCAACGGCGTGTACCCGAAAAATAACGTCACACGTCCGGAGAGATCAACGGGGTGTCGTACATCCTAGAATCGAGGGGTTGGTCCCTAACTTGGACACAGGAGACGTAAGTGTCCGTCTAAGAATTGGTGACCTGGTGCTCCCTTCTGGGTGAAAACTATAAAATTGTCCGACCCAAGTCAGGTCCTTTCAGTCGGGACCGAAACTCGTGTCCCCTATTAGGTATGACTTAAGGACCGGTTCCATTAAATACCTTTGTAATTGTAAACGACAAAACAAAAAGGAAGTGAGTAAGGTTCGTCCATCGTTTCGGTAGACACTAAAGGAACGGAGACCCTAAAAAGGTCTGACCTTTCGTCTTCGTCGGACTCCAGTGACCGAGGACTCCTGACACCCCTTTCATTTGAGAACCGGTTCATCTCAAGTCCTCCCTATTCCGGAACCGTCCCCACCCCACCACCGCCCCACAAGTGGTGTCCCCTCCCCCGCGAAGGGATCGGGTATCTCTAAAAAGTCTGGTACTCCACTCGTGGGGATCCTACTCCCACTGGTAGAACAGTGTTCCTTACTGTCGGAAACGGTGAACGGATTTCGGTAAAAGGGGAAGAACAGAAGGTCCTCCCAAGGGGACCTTCCAGTGGGGTCGGGTCGAGAGTCCCCCTCCTGAGACTACTTGTTTTCGGCCGTCTCCGTCTCCACTCCGCTTGGGGACGGGAAGGGAAGTACGTGGAACCGACTGAGGGCACGTCTCCGCCACGAACCGCGGAACCGACGGCAGGAGTCTAGGTCTCTCCTTTCTGGGACTGGGTCTTGGTGTGGTAGCGGGTCCCGATTCGCTTTCGGATGTGGACGTGTGGAGGTCTAGAGACGACACACTCTTTTCGTTTAGAGACGACGACTCGGTGACAGTCGGTTCACAAAATAATACTTTTCGTAGAAGTCACTGCGTCTCATTTACACTCTTACCAGGGCCCATAGAAGACAAAAGGGACGTCTTGATGAGAGGTGACAAAGGTAGGACGACCGGAGGTCGTTCTGACTGGAAGTCCCTACTCTGACGTACTGTCGCAGGGACGGAGAGACTGAAGGATGACCCCAGTTCCGGTCTCTGTCCCCTCCTCTGTCTTCAGTTGATAAATAAGAGACCCAGGGGAGGGACTCTCCGACGACACCCAACTGTATTTGATGAGACATATTTTATTCGATGTCCCCCGTTAAGGGATCGTCAGGTCACCAATTCTGAGACACGAGGTGGCGTCCCCCATACCCAAGTTAGGGACCAGTTGGGGACCTTCTTGGTACCAGTCCCTTGATTCTAGGACCTACGGAGTCCCTCCTTTTCTTTTTTCCTTTTTTTTCGTTGTTCCTGTGTAACATGTTGTACTCCTTATGTCGGTTATAAGTTGTTATTGATGTTTACATCGACTATTGATACTTTCACTTACTAAGGGACCACCGAGTCTACCATTTCGTAGACGGACGTTACTCCCTCTGGGCCCAAGCTAGGGACCCAGCCCTTCTAGGGGATCTCTTCCTTTACCGTTGGGTGAGGTCATGAGAACGGACCTTTTAAGGTACCTACCTCCTTGGACCATCCGATGTCAAGTACCCCAACGTTTGTCAGCCTGTGCTGACTCGTTGAAGTGGAAGTGGAATACTTTCACGAAAATGGTAGACTCGGTGGTCCCTTCGGTTATTGATATTGATATTTGTTGATATTTATATTTATCGTAATTTTTTAATACTTAGGGATATAACATATGGACATTGAATATATTATGACATGTAGTTGTTATGAAGTTAATTTTTTTTTTTGTTTCTCGAGACTTTTACCTACCACCACTACCGACATGTTGTCATACTGACATGAAACATGGAAGACTTAACATGTGAATTTTTACTAATTCTACCATTTAAAGTACAATAATTATAAAATCATGTTAAAACTTTTCACTTTTTTTTTTGTTACTATGGGGAAGTGTCGATATTAAAAATTTTACCTTTTATTCTAAACCACTCCGACACGTCTTTAACCTTAGACACATGCAATGACCACCCTTACCACGTCGAGGACACCTTTTGTCAGACCGTCTCAGGGTTTTCTAATTTGTCTCTCGGTGGTACACTGAGTCGTTAAGGTGAGTATCCATGTGCTAGGGATTAGAAACCGGGACGTAGGTTAAATCCTGATTGACGTCTTTCGATTCACACATAAGGATTAGTCAGGGTTTCCTACGGACCCAAGATCGACCGGGAGGAGGTCGAAGGGACACGGGTGTGGAGGATGCCCATGTAGACTTCACGAGGTGATATTTCGTAAAGGAGAGGAGACGAACGGAAACTCAGAGACGGTTTGCGTTCACTACGACGGACTGATGGACCCATATCGTTCGAGACTTACTTGTCAGAAACGACCAGAAGTAAACCCACCAGAAATGACTAGAGGTGTTTCCGGTTCGAAGATAACCGCCGGAGGAGGAACGAACAGTGGGAGGGACCCCCGGTCCATTAGTAAGAACGTAAAGGTCGGGGTGACTGGAATCGGGACTCGTGGACGTAGAGGAATACCAAAGGGATTCGGGAACAACGACGACGACGATTCAGCGAAGTCAGCACAGGCTGAGACACGCTGGGGTCTCTGCCGTCGGATGGTCCGAGGAGGCAGGTACCCTAAAAGGTCCGTTCTCATGACCTCACCCCACGGTAATCTTTCAGAGAAACAATCTGAGAGATCACTCTGAGGACCGTCTTATTTCTTAGTTTCAAGTTTAAAGTTAGACATTATCGTTTTATTTCTTTGGACGTAAAGAAAGGACAGACACAAATCCCGACTCTTAGTGAAGTACCTCGTTTTTCGTTCACCCTACTATCTACCCATTGTCGGGTTTACAGGGTCGTTCTCTTACCCATGTATGTCACACCACATACTCTGAAAGGACCGCCAGGTCACCAATTCTAAGACGGAACGGTTTCGTACCCCACACTTAAGGTAGGGACCAACCCCTTGATTCTAGGATGTACAGTTCGTCGTACCGCTTTTCTAATTTTTCCTTTCAAAAAAAATTCACTCCACATAATATGTTATAACGTGTCGTTGATATGGAGTTTTTCTAGAAAAATCTTTCACAATACATGAATACTTCACGTTATGGTGAGTCGTTGTGTTTCCTTGTGTGACGACTGTGTGAGTCCTTCTGTAGACCATCTCACTTTCTTAGGTCTGTGTTTCTGTCGTATGACATACCAAGGTACGCATATGTAAAGATCTTGTCCATTTTGATTAGATACCACTTTCTGTAGCCCTGTCACCAACGACCGACGGAGTCTCTTCCCCTTCTACCTGTATCCGTGCTCCTTTGAGACCCCTCACTACTATAATAGAATGTAGAACCGACACCCCAAACAATGTGATAGTAGATGTATTCAGTCGTGAATAGACGAGTAAAACCTAGACACGCAAAGTGGTACACGTTTGACATACGTCATATAGAATGGAAACTACCATTTCTCCCAACCCTAAACTAGGGGAGTTCTCCTCCTCGAGGGGTTGGACTCCTCTGACGGAAGACTCCACGGCGGACCTCCTTCTCCCGTGTCAAGGTCTCCGCGCCCGGCTCGGGACTGTGCTGGGGCGCGCCCCGGGTTGGGGTCCTCCGCCGGCCCGGGGCGGGCGACTGGGCCCGAGGGCCCGCCGGGGCAGAGGACAGGACTCCCTGCCAGGGACTCCGTGTGGACAGACGCCCGACCGAGGGCGTGCCGGGGGACTTGTAAGATCTCGCCTGTCCACGCGTCACTTCCGAAAGACTGTCCTTCTGGTGGGCGCCGGCCCCGGCGTGGAGGGGGACCCGCAAACAGACCCGAGACCCTCAGATGCGTTCCAAAGTCTGTGCCCCTGCCCGGTCTGTTCATAAGCGCCGTTTCCCTTGTGTCCTTTTCCGAGAAGTGACATGTGACTGACCCGACCGGTCTGTTGGCGCCCCAGGTTTCTGGGGCCGGAGGCTGGACACTCCTCCGCGGGGGGCGACCCCGGCCCCGGCCCTCCCGCCGCCGACAAGGTGCGCCTCCCTTTTCCAGGTCTCGGCTCTTCAGCCCCAACACTTCTTTGTGAGGCGGGAGTCCCCAGGAAACAGACCCGCCCCCGCCCGTCTCGCGCGTCAGAGTTCCCGCGCGCGCCCTCCCGTGGCGAACGGGGCGGGGCCCGACGGAATCGGGGCGGGGGTCTCCCCAGGTCGGAATTAAGGCGGCGCCGGGCGGAATCGGGGCGGGGGTCTCCCCAGGACGGAATTAAGGCGGGGCNGGGCGGGGGTCTCCCCAGGTCGGAATTAAGGCGGCGCCGGGCGGAATCGGGGCGGGGGTCTCCCCAGGTCGGAATTAAGGCGGGGCCGGGCGGAATCGGGGCGGGGGTCTCCCCAGGTCGGAATTAAGGCGGCGCCGGGCGGAATCGGGGCGGGGGTCTCCCCAGGTCGGAATTAAGGCGGGGTCGGGCGGAATCGGTGCGGAGGTCTCCCTAGTCGGGCCGGGCCGGGCCGGGCGGGACGTCGACGCGCTGAAGGGTCGCGGGCGTCCCGAGCCCGGCCAACAGCCAAGGGTTCCGGTGGCGGTGCCCAGCCGGGGCCAGCACAAGAGGGTGGCCGGCGCTGGGTCGGGTGAGTCCGAGCCGCCGACGGAGGAGCGTAGACACGAAGTGGTCCCCGGGGAGGTCGCCGGGGACCGGGGAGGGGGACGGAGCACGGGAGGGCCGCGAACGACGGTAGGTCCGAGCGAGGTGATCCGGACACGGGAGGACGAGGGACTGTGGCCGGGGTGGGTCTGTCGATCGTCTGACCATCTAGTGTCCAATTAGAGAGGGAGCCTCACCCCGGGAGGACGGAACCATAATCATTATTATTGTTGTTATTAATATTGCGGAACCGACCACCATTACATATAAAATGACAGACACACACAAAAGTCTGGCAAGGCATTTGAGGGGTGAGGAAAGGGTGCATCCGAGCATTCCGTCCTGGAACACAAAGAAAGAAAACAAACAAGACACGGTCACCGTCGGACCATTCGAGACCAACTATTCTACCTACTTGAACTCGTCCACCACCCAAAGTATATGTGCCCCGGGTGTGAGACGTAACAAAGTACGGGACGAAAGGGTGGATTACGTAACACCGGCAGGGAAGGACAGTGACCGTCAGGAAATCTTTCGTGCTTGTCGGGGCGACCGTTCAGTTCTTCCTTTTTATTGTCCCGACTGGTTGCACGCAATCCAATCCAGACCAGAGTCGTGACGACTTCTACCCGGTCCGGAAAGTACTTCATCCTGGATATGAGATTCGTAGGGGTAAAATGTATAATTATGAATGTTTTCCCTAGTCTCTCCGATTCATTGAACGGGTTCCGGGGGTGTCGACAAAACACGGTTTTGGACACTTGGTGGTGTGATGTCAGTAGTCACGTTACCTTTACTTTTTATCGGTACTCTATGGTAAAATGGGTACACAAAACCCCACGAACGGGACACGGATTGCCGGAGTGGAAGTTTAAAGAGTGAGGGGTCAAAGGGTTAACGACCCTTTCACAGGATGATGAGTGACCTTTATCCGGAACGGAGGACGAAAAGGTGGACCACGTCGGAGGTGGTCGAGAACGTCCCTGTTCCCGTCCCCGGGGGACCGACCGGGACTCGGGTCAGGACGGAAACCTACGGTACACGAGTTGAGATTCCCGTTCTACGGACCAACCCCCCGGACCGAGGTGTACTTGTCCGTCACCCACCGAACGGGAGACTTGGTACGCCGTGTGTCGAGTACACTGACGCGACTGTCACTTGACTCGGAAGTCACTCGGAAGAACCGGTAGGGCTCTGGTCCCCTCGTAAGAGTCGGCTGGCCGGTGGGCACGGGAGTGGTACGACGTCAGGGACGGGGAGGAGGAGGAACTGGTGTGACGGGTACCCCATGATTTGTTGACGTCTGGTTGAGTTAATGAACAGGTTCCAGGAGGTCTGATACTCTCTGACTTGACCCGAGTTTAGGACGGGTCTGGACCGACGACGAGTTTCCCGAGGAGGTCTTCGTCCCGGACCTCCTCCTTTGGACTGACAGAAAAGGGGAATCGACCAGTTCCCGGTGGAGCCAACCGGGGTGGAAATGACAAGAGTGACCGGGTTTGAGCCGGCACCAACGTCGACGACGGTAGGGTCCGGGACTACGGTCTGGACGAGACCGTGTAGGATGGGTCACCCCGTGTACGGGTCCTTTCCCTTATAGTGTAGTTCCAGAAGTCTATTGTCGGACCACGTGTCCCTATATTATCCCTCGGGACGTCGTCCGTGGGGTGTGGAGGGACTTCCGTCGTGGTACTTGAAGGAGACCGAAGAGAGGACGACGCGGGAGGACCCGTGTCGGAAACCATTCATGGACCAGTCCGTCTCCGGTCTTTCCGACAGAGGGGAAGGTGGGTGACAACCTTCCCCACGACCGAGGTCGTTGGGGGTCTAGTCGTTTCCCGTCGCCCCAGGGACGAGGGTCAAGTCGGTACGTAACAACCACAATCGGACTCGCCCAGAAAGAGGGAGAGACTCAGAGTGTAGGGATCTTACTCCTTCGACCCTTCTGACCTGGTGTGGTAGGTCACACTTCAGGGGTCCCACCTCCACCTGGAAGGGCACACGTTCCTCGCACCTGGGACAAGTTCCTTCCCCTCGTAAAGGTCTCCCGGTCTTTCGAGACCCGCCACACTCTCCCGACCCAAGTTTGGGTGTCTCGGGTCGGAGGATCGGGTACGAGACCGCGACGGTGGTGTACCGTGAACCAGACGACCCGGACTCTGAGTGTAGCCGGACACGACAGGGATCCCATAAGGACCTCGGTACCCAGGACCCACTCTGGAACCGGAGGTGAGGAGTGGGGAAGGAGGGAGGAGTCCGACGCCCCAGGGGCGGTAGGTTGGACACGACTCACCGGAGCGGTCCTAGCAGTTGCCCCTTCTTCGACAGGGGCCGAGGACCGGGACCGTCCACAGGGACGTCCACTCTCCCCAAGACACGCACTTCCCCCTCCTTGCCCCCCCAGTCGACCCGTCCCCCGGCGACGGGCTCAGTCACGACGACCACAGGTCGTGCACGACTGGGAGGGGTAGAAGGAGGTCCTGTCCTGGCCGAAGGTGAAGACGCCCCCGAGGGAGTAGTTGTTCTTGACCCACCAGTGGCGGCGGGTGACGCCACAGTGCACTCCCGGGTCCCAGGGGTCCTTTGGGAAACCCCACCAAAGAAGGTCGTGACAGAACGGGAAATTACGGTAAAGGGTCAAAGAAAAACAAACAAAGAAGAGGGGGCCCCAGAGGAAGAGAGGGTCCGGTCCCAGAGGGGACCTCGCCTCCCGTCCGACGGGGATCGGTTCGACCTGTTGATCATCCGAAGCTCGGGGTTGAGGTTCCAAGAGTGGACCGACGGGGCTCCGACGAGGCGTACGAGTCGTCGGACTCGACGTCGAAGGTGTAGACCGGCGGGCGAAGGGTCCAAGATTCAAACTCTACACGTCGTTTAGGTCCAGGACGGCCAGAGGGCCGCAGCACACCTTTTGTGCTCCGTTCGCTGTGACGTGTCACCTCTGAGACTCGAAGTTCGAGGTTGAGTGTGGTGCGGGGACACTCCTGTACGTGTTTCTGTGCGTCTACGGGTGTGTGCGCACGGGGCTGCGGCACGCATGAGGCACGGGGTGGATGGGCGGAGGTCGCCCTTGGAGAGAAAAGAGACCGAGAGAAGTCTTGGAGGCTACACCAGCACCGACCCCTCAAACTGGTCCCGAGTTCGAGACTCTCGTAGGTCTTCGACTTCTAACGGTTCCATACCACCGGGGGTCCCAGGAGGTCCACACTGGGGTCCGCCAGGGAGCCCTCACCGGCGGGTGTGATTCAGGGTCTATGAGGTCGAGGGGAGCCAATGGGGCTAGGGGGTAGTACTACCCCGTTTCGTCTCCCGTCCCACACGCTCCGAGGTCCTTCCCTTCCAGACTGGAACTCGGACCCGACCCCGAGGACCCCGGTGTCCTCCTCGACGGCTCACCTCGTCCGACAGTAGATCGCCCCCGCGCCTGCGGTGCTCCCCAGAGGGTTGCGGCGGTCGAAGAAGGGAAGCGCTGAAGAGGGGTCTGGGGTTGTCGCCGATAAACAGAGAGGGGGTGGGTGTGTGTGTGTGTCCAAAAGTTCTTGAGGTTGATGTTGAGCAATTGGTAGTTGTTGCTGTAGTGGGACGACTTCGACAGGTGCCGACGCTCGAAGAGGGTCTGACACAGGCGACACACGGACGGGTCGCGGTCGCTGTCGAAGCGGCGGCCCTGCTGCACGCAGTGGTGCCCGACCCCGGACTGGGCTGTGTGGTCACGCACTCCCCACTGGTGCCCACCCGACCGACCCTCCACCCCTCGTGTCGGCGACTGGTGGGGGGGACGGGAAGGTCTACGGTTGTGGGGACTGGCCGACGTCGTCCGTAGGGACGGGGAGGACAGGTTGTGGTTGACGTTCTCTATGACCCCGTGATTCTAGTGGTTACGGTACTAGACACGCCCGCGGTCGCCACAGAGGAGGACGTACCATCCCGGAGGGTCGGAGCCCCCCCAAGTCCGGTTCCCGAACCCGTTTCTGCCTCCTTTACCTTCGACATCCGTCGGGAGAAAGTCCCGGACGGTAAGAGAAGACCTCGTAAGGACGGCCTCATCAACCCTTCTATCTCGAGGACCTCTTGGGGGTCACTGGAGTCGTCTCCCCATGATCTCGTCCCCGGAGACGAGAGTCTCGAATTTCGAGGTACAATGTTCTACGGGAACTATAGACGTATACTCGTCACCGTGAAGGACTAGAACACGTCACGTGTCGGACCCGTCGTCTCGTACCGCCGGGATTTCCGAGAACTTCCCCGAACCGTCTGGAAAGAGAGAGGGACACCGGGGCATCGGTCGTTGTGGACATGAAAGGAGGACAGTTAGTTTGGACGAGATAACTCGGAGACAATATCCTGGGGTCCCCCACTGGGTCTAAAGGTCCCCGTGTTTGGTGTCCTCGACGACTTCAAAGAAAGTGTTAGGAAGATTATACGTACACGACTCGAAGGTGACCGACAGACCGGACCCTGACCCACGACCCTTGTTGCAAGTGCTCAGACCGGACGGTCGAGGTTCGGGGGAGGAGGGACAGGACGTCCCGCTGAGACCGCCGGGGGACCAGACGTTCTTCTTACCTCGGACCTGGGACCACCCGTAGCATAGGACCCCGTCGTCGTGCACGAGGTGCAGGTGGGGGCCGCACATACGGGCGCAGTGACGAGAGCAGTTGACCCACGTCGTCTGGGACCGGCGGTTGACTCGGGGGTCGGAGTGCGACCGGACGGACGGCTGGAACGAGGATGTATCGGCGTTATTTGGCCACCTTCTGTACAACTACCACAGACACAGGACACGACCCCAAAGACCCTCAAGTAAGAAGAGGACTTGAACCTGGAAGTGACTTGGTCCACCGTCTACCACAGGTCCTCCCGGGGAACAATCAGGTGGAGGGTGCGCACCGGTCTTCCCCACGTGTGTCTACTCCCCCCGTGGAACCGGAGGACGGAGGGGCAGTTGGGAACCGAGGAACACGAGTTCCGGACGGGACCCCTCCCCCCTGGACCCCCACCTCAGGTCACGACCGGGGTGTGTGAACACTGAGGTCCTTTGAAAGGGTCCTCACCGGGGGTTCCGGACAGAGAAAGGGTCCGGGCACGACGTCAGTCCACGAAGAGTCGGGTTCCAGAAGACTATTCCTCCCCTACCGCTCCGTCCGACACTAACCACCCGACCCCGTTATATGACCCCCAGGGAGCCCGTCTGGGGTAGAGGGGACGACTCGGCGTGTGGTACCGGGAAGAGACCCAACAGGAACCGAAGAAGGAGAAACCGTCGTCGAAGCCATTCACGTCCCGAGTCCGTCTGGACCGTCTGGGGCCAGTTCGGAACCGGGACGGGACCGGGGTCTGGGTCTTCGTCCCCTGTGCTCCCAGGTTCAGGAGTACGGAACTTGGTGGGGACGGCGGGTGGGGAGGTCCACGGGGAGACTGGGAGGAACCCGTGGATGGGGACCGAGGGGTGAGGAGGCGACCCGGACCCCGGGGGGCGGTGGACCTCCAGGGAACCTGAAGACCAGACCAGAGGAGGTAAGCGAGTCTTCGCAACCCCACCAGACCCGAGGAGATGGGAGGTTTGGACGGTGGTTCGGTACACTTAAGACGGAGTCCCTATAAGGGGTTCGGGCAGGTAGAACGGGCCGGGGAGGTGGTAGACCCAAACCTGCGTGAGGACCCAACCACGGTGGGGTGGACACCGTTGACAAGTCAGCGATTCAGCACAGGCTGAGAAACGATAGGGTACCCGACGTCGTGTGGTCCGAAGGGACAGGAAGTGGTAGAGGGTCTTAAACAAGTTTGAGTACAGGTAACTCAGGCACTACGGTAAGTTGGTAAAGTAGGAGACGACGGAGGAAGAGGAGGGCGGAAGTTAGAAAGGGTCGTAGTCCCAGAAAAGGTTACTCAGTCAAGAAACGTAGTCCACCGGTTTCATGTTCCATTATGGGAGTGGGTTTCGGCGAGGGGGACTTCTGAGTCTCCGGTACTCTCGTGGGTCCTGAGTGTGTCCTGTAGGGTCGGAGACCCTTTCCTAGGACCCGAGTCTCCCCTGCCTGTGGGGGGAGTCCCGTGTGTCGTCCGGCCCCTCTCTGGGAGGCGAAGTCCCTGGTAGGTGTTCTCACGGATTCCCGTCAACAGTCGATCGGCCCTCCCCCGATTTACAGAACGTCGTCTGTTTCGAGACCCACGGTCCCACGACGCCTCCGGACCTTCTCGACGTAGACGTGGGACTATGGGGAACTCCGTGGTAGACGTCTGGTCGGTGGGGTAGAGACGGGGAGTCCAACACCCCAGGGGCGGTAGCTGGGACACGACTCACCGGAGAGGTCTTAACAGTTGCCCCTCCTGCGGCACGGGCCGAGGACCGGGACCGTCCACAGGGACGTCCACTCCCCCACGACTCCTCCCCGTCTAATCTGTCTCCCCCGACTCCACCCTCTCCGTTCCGACTGAGAGAGGGTGGGGGAGGGGTCTGGTCGAGGCCGAAGGTGAAGACGCCCCCGAGGGAGTAGTCACTCCTGACCCACCAGTGACGGCGGGTGACACCCCAGTCCACTCCGGGGTGAAGTGGACGAGTTTCCCTGGTGGAAATGGAGGGTCGGGGTTCGTCCGAGTCCCTCACCCGTACCCCGACGACCCCCGCCCCCCCGACGGTTCCCCGACCCCCGCCGATGAGAACAAGGGGTGGACGTTCGTCTTGTCAGAGGTCCTTTTCGGCGGGGGGTAGGGGGTTGGCGACGGTCGTGGGGCCGGAGGTCTGGGGTCGAACCAGGTCCTGTCGCACAGACCCGGAGGCGGAAGTGTCATGTCTACCTCTTTGTCCGGGTCCCTCTTGTCCCCACGGGACCCCAGGGGCGTGCTGACGAGTCGGACCCACCCGAGCGGGTGGACCGTGTCGCGGGTCCGGAGACGGCCCCGTCGACACTCGGACACGAGGCTGACACCGAAGGAAAGATCCTTCCCAGTGGAGCACCACCGGCCCCATAGGCTGGTCCCGAGGCTCCTCCTCCGGCCGGTCCACGACTCCCAGCGGCTCCATGAGTGCCACCCACCCGCCACACCACCCCCTCACGACCCCGCCCCTCCTCCCCCCACGACCCACCCCCCAGCACCTGAACTCCTGGGACTGGTCGCCGACGCGAAGTGGGGCGGCCGTGGAAAGATCCGGCTGAAAGACAAGAAGGGTTTGTGTCGAGGAAATGTTTGTGAGTTCCAACAAAACGAGTAGCATCCTTTTACGTTTTATACAGTGTACGGTGAGGGGGGTAAACCAGACAAGCCGGCGTAGACACAAGGGAGTTGTGGGAGACGTGGGGGTGGGGGGTTAGCGATCGGACGCGGGGGCGCCGGGACGGGGGCACCGGGCGGGTCGGGGGGCGACAGGACGCGTCCAGAAGCTTGTGGGCGTCACCCTGGACGCGCGGCACGCGTTGCTACACCGGGACGACTTCGACCGCCGTGGTCGGGCGGAGAGGCGGCGGCACCGGGGGCAGACGGACGGGTCGCGGCTGTGGTCGAAGGGGCGCCCGAGGGACACGTGGCAGTGGCCGACCCCGTTCTGGGCCATGTTACCACTCACAAGCACTCCTGACGAGTCCCGGGTCTGAGGAAGACACGAAGGTCGATTCAGGACTCGTGTTAGCATTTAGCGTTGTTAGTTGGAAGGGAAATGAATTTCTTTCGATTTCACTTCAGCGAGTCAGCAGAGGCTGAGAAACGTTGGGGGAGTAGACATCGGGTGGTCCGAGGAGACAGGCACCCTAAAAGGTCCGTTCTCGTGACCTCACCCATCGGTAAAGGAAGAACTCTGTCAGAAGGGGTGGGTCCCTAACTTGGGTCCAGAGGGCGTAACATCCGTCTGCGAAATGGGAGACTGGGTGACCCTTTCAGGTGAATTGGGAGAAATAATTTTTGGATAGTTCGTTTTTATTTTTGTTTGGTATATATGGATTTGTCAAAGGTTTCTCTGTGGATTCACGGTCGTGGATTCACAGTGGGGAGATTAGACGTGCCTCCATCTCACTCTTCCCACCGACACGGGTCGTAGGGACTTCAGACGCGACCCTCGGGTGCCAGGTCCGGTGGAAGTCCGGGCTCGCGGGTCCAGAGGGGAGGGAGGGGCTGAGATCGGAGGAGTCCGAGAAGGAGACAGGACTCAAGGAGGTGGTGCCGGTGTCGGATGGTCGACCAGGAAATTGTGTTGCGCTCGTCGGTTCTTTCCCGTCTTGTCCCTCCACGAGGGAGTACCCAGGGAGGTCGCAGGGGTCGGTCTCCTCCCGACCCCTCCTCCCTACCGGGGAGACGGGTGTGCGTCCCGGCCCGACCGGGTCCTGCGTCCCCGGGCCGTCCGTCCTGAACGAACTGGTTGACACGACCCTCGCGTCTGCGTAACGGACCACACCTTGACCTCTCCCTGGAGGAGGGTCGGAGAACCTTCCACCACGAGTCGTGGGTGCTAACAGCACTACCTCCTCCTAGTGTGGCACCCTCCCGTCCCAAGGTCGTCCGCGACCAGAGGAGAGGGACCCGGGACTGGGGTGCGGGAGACAGGAAGGTCGGAAGCTATGGGGACTGTTCGACGTCGTCCGGTGGGACGGGTAGGACAGATTACGGCTGACGTTTCTCAAGACCCCGTCGTTCTAGTGACTGCACTACTAGACACGCCCCCGGTCGCCGTAGAGGAGGACGTACCATGACGGACGATGGGACGGGCGGGAGTGTCCAAGGGGGGCTAGTCCGGTCCTCCCGGCCGGGGAGACGGTGCTGGAGGAGTGGGAGTACGGGACGGGCCACAGGGTCACTTCCGCACCTGGTCGTGATAGTCTCCGGGGACCACTCTCGACCGAGACTGGTCCGCACCATACCACGAAGGTCTGCCTAAATTAAAGTATCGTTGGCGTGTTCTACCTGTAAAGGTAGGTAAAATGTCCACTACCCCTCCAACTCTCCTAGTCGGGGGCGGGGTCCGGGGAGTCCTCATCCCCCGTCTCGACGGTAGACTCGTCCAGGCTCACAGACACGTGTTGGAGACCCGGGGGTGAACGGGAACCAGACGTAGGGGACCTGATCCGGTCCATACCCATGTCGTCCCGGGACCGTGGAAGAAAGACCGAACCTGTGTTCAGGACAGAGGAAGACGTCCCACTGAGTCCGCCGGGGGACCAGACGGTCTTCCTGCCTCGGACCTGGGACCGCCCGTAGCACAGGACCCCGTCGTCGGCCACATCGGGTAAGAATGGACCGCATATACGGGCCCAGTGGTTCAAGTAAGGGACCTAAGAACTTCAAGACCTCCGGTTGACTCGGAGACGGGGTGGGGTCGAGGGTAGACACATTTTGGGTTTATTTTGACGAACGTAGAAGTGGAGACACAGAAGTGACCCGACCTACTTCCCACCCTCCCACCGGCGGGAAGGACTCCCGGGAGACCTCAAGTCTCGACTCTCCCGACCGTCTAGCGGGTCGGGATACGGGAAGAAGTGCCTCTACCCCTCACTCCGGGTCTAAATGTACGTAGTGCCACTGTCGACCAGGGGAGCACCCTCCTCCCGTGCCGTTGGGTGAGGTCCCAAGAACGGACCTCTTAGGGTACCTGTCTCCTCGGACCACCCGGTGTCAGGTGCCCCTCATGTCAGGTGTTTCTCAATCTGTACTGACTTCGTTGAATCGTCCGTGACCAGGGGATGGAGGGTTGAACCTTCGGTTCAGAGTCACATTAAGTCTACCTTGTGCAGACCTCTTCAAGGTGTTCGACTTTAATTCTCGAGGATTCCCAATTCAAGATCTGTTCCCGACACTTACTCCCAAAGAGACGTACCTCAGGACACAGGGGGTCCCCACGGACGTCACCCCCCGAGAGACGGAAATCTACACCCCCGGGGTCGTGCCGAGTGACCGAGGACCTCGTCGAGGGCGGGGACGTGGGCGGAAGGGGAGCCGGTGACGGCCCTTGGTCCCACCTAAAAGTAATCTGGAGTCACGACCGACACGGGAACCGGTGTGTGTCCGACTCGGAAAGACCGGCGTCCCGAGGCGGCCTGCGACGAGAAGTCGGAGGAAGGTCGTCGGGCCCGAGGGACGGAGGAGAGGTCCGGGTCGGGACGAGGGGGTCCGGAAGTAAAAGACTTCTCTGGATGAAAGAGAAGTGGGAAAAGTGTCGAAGTCGGACTTTGGGGACCTTTGGGGAGTTGGACCGTCGGGTGGACGCCGTGTGGACGGAAGGGTGGACCGTCGGAACTGAGAGTATGGAGTCCTCCTACGAAAAGTAAAATTTAAAATAAATTTACATCTGATAATCAGTTTACTTACCTTTTAGTTATTACTTTTTATCAAAGAATCCCAAAAGAGGACCACGTCTCTTGTATGGGGGTCGGTGCGAACGGGACAGCCCCCTACACCGGGGGAGTGACCAGTCGGGTTCCCCAGGGGACTCCGACACACCCACCACTCCGGACACCTGGGGTCGGACCGGGGGAACCCGGACGTGACGCAAGCCCTCTCTGACGATCGGGAGTATCGGAGCCGAGACGACCCCGAGGCGGTCCTCCGGAAGGGGTGGAGGACCGGGTAGTATTTATGTGTGCGACGGGACGCGTCAGACCCGCGGACCGGGGCGCGCCACACCGTCGAGAGACCCGGCACGGCGGGACGGGAGGACGGGAACGGGGAGGCACCCGCCGTGAGTCCGCCGCCGGTTGACCGGGTCCTGCGCCGCCTTGACGACCCACGACACCGGGTCGAGGAACTGGGCCAGGTGGTACAGGACCCGCCGCCGCCCGCTGCCCATGACGTCCCGCCGCCGGAACCACCAGCGGTGCTACGGCGCGTCGTCGAGCGTGTCGTCCAATGACATCACGCAGTGGACCGACGCGTGCAGTCGGCGGACCCGGACGGCACTGTCGCACAGGGGCTACTTGTGGTCGAACACGCGCGACTCCTACTGCTTGAACGACACGCGGTGCTTCTAGAACCCGCCGACCAACCACCGGTGCCGCCACTTCTTCCGCAGGTGCCGCAACCAGTCGCACCAGTCCAACCGGAGCGTGACGAGGTCCATCTTCTCGTCGTCGACGGCCAGGCTTCCGGGGTCCGGCGGACCGGCAGGGCCGTGGCGTCGGACTCGACCGCAGGTCGACCGGTCCAGCACGAGATACCCGGCGCTGTGGAGAACGAGGTCGGCGAGCTTGACGAAGTCGACCCTCTCTCCCTGTCGTCCCACTTTTCGTCCGGCACCTCGTTTTCCTGTTTCGGGTCCCCCTCTCGCTCCCGGGGGCCAGTCTCCGGGCGTGACCGGAGGGGCCGGGGTGGGCGGGTCGGACGGGAGTCTGTAAGAGGTCTGCCGGAGGGGTGACTAGAGGTCTCCACCGTCCGGCACACACAGTGCAGAAACTTTTCTGCTTTCACGATCTCTCCCCCGGCCACTCGCCGCCGCCCCACTCCCCAGCGCCGGAGGACCAAACCTACGACGACAGGTCAGTGGAGTCTGCGGTAGGGACCCCCTGACCCTCTTCCCTTGCGTGAGCTGTGAAACAAAGGTTGAAGGGTAGTTAAAGGTTCATAAAGTTTTAAATTTCAATTTTTTTTTTTTAAGAGGAATTGCATACGTCACACTTTTCTAAGTTTATGTGCTTCGTCTTTTCTTCTCTCAATAGTGGATCTCATTGTACGTGGGACTTTAGACAATTTAGAGACCACTTAATAGGAAAATCTTGATATGTGACGTCATAAACGTCTACTTTGCTACATTCCGAAAGTGATGTTACACCATCTGTTCAGCGACGGGACTCTTACTACCCGACCCCTTCGGACCCCGAGGAAAAGAGGTTACTCAAATGGACCCCCCAATAAAAGAAGTTAAAATATGTACATAATTTAGAGAGTGTTATTTTTACAATTCCTTTTTGGTTTTCCAGTATCATGAACGGATAAAGTCTTTTTTAGGGGTAGGTATTGATCACTGATAAGATGTTTCCGCAAAAGGAAATTTGTGTTTATCAGGGAAAGGGAGAACTTGATCTTTTGACCTCCCGAAGGGACCACCGGAGTACCGATTCTGACACGGAGGTAGCGTCACCCACGTCCAAACTAGACACCAGCCCTTTGATTCTAGGATGTTTGCCGGGAGGGAGGGACGGGTGTTGGGGTCCTTTTCTATTTTTGACCTTTGTATGTCACATGATTCTCAACTGAGTAACCTTTTCTGAGACTACGACCCTCCCCAACCCCCGTCCTCCTCCGTCCTCTTCCCCTGCTGTCTCCTACTCTACCGACCTACCGTAGTGACTGAGCTACCAGACTCACTTGAGGCCCTCAACCACTGTCTGTCCCTCCGGACCGCACGACGCTAAGTACCCAAACGTTTCTCAGCCTGTGCTGACTCGTTGACTTGACTATATATGTATATAATTTATATATATACATATCGGATTTTATATATAATTTATATATGTGTATAATATTGGATGGAAATTGTGGGTTGTTATTACCCGACAAGTGAAGGACAATCACTCATGTGTATTCGGTACACTATTTTTAGGGGTGGTCGTCGTCGAGACCGGACCTACAATCGTCACACCTGACTGTTCAGGAGTGGGGTTCGACCAAGACTGACCCACCGACACTGGTCGGGACGTATCTGAGTCCAAAGTCCGAAATAAATTAATCGTTTGGTCGCACTGTGACTAGGAAGGATCGTGAACTTTGGGACTGAAAGGGAGAATCGACCGATGAACCACTTTGAGTGAACCAAGAGAGACCAATCCATTTACGACGGTCTCACCTCGTCTTCCGTCTCTTCTGTTTCGCATACAGGTAAAGATTCAGTCACCGCTAGGGGAAGTCTCGGTCAGTAATCGTAGACATGGAGCCGACGTGTACAAGACACACGGGTCGTGGAGGGTTCGTAATATATAACAAATGAGTGACTTAAGAGTGTGACTGGGGTTCTGCCCATGTTGATACAGGGGATGAAACGTCGACCCCTTTGCACCGAAACTTTTGGTGTGGGGTTCAGGGGTCAGAGTCCCACTTGGACCACCCGAGAGAGGATCTGGTGGGAAGGGGTACGAGTTCCTTACCCTTTACTCCCTTTGAAAGACCCACTATAAAAGACACAACTGAAAAATGGTCTGACATAAAATTAAAAAATTTAGGGGTATTAGTCTTATTTTGAGGGACTTTTGTTTAGGGAAAGGATAAGATACCTTTGTTCGGTTTTTACTCCTTTTAAGATACAGGAGTCTATTTGTGTCGTCACAAAAAGTGTTATTCTTTTTGACCCATGTTTCATTTGTAAGTTGATATTGACTACATCCAATTGAAATTTTTGTTAAATACCAGTTATAAATTACGGTGTCTTTGCAGGACTCTACTTTCGCCTACATTGACAAAAGTAAGTGTAGAGTTCGGTGCCTACCACCTGGGAAGGTTCCGGTCTCGTCCCTACCTTTGGACGGGGTCTCGTACCGCTGACGGGGACTCCCACTCACCGAAGAAAAAACGAAAGTGTGAAGAGACGCACACGATTCTATGGACGGTGCTACTGACTGTTATTGGATGTGTTTAGGACGATTGTGTACCCCTGTCGAAACGCCCTCTCGTCTCGCCCCTCCCAGACCCCTCGGGGCCTCCCACTCGATCGTTTTGTCTGAGAGTTCTGCTGTCACGGTCCTCTCCGACGCTCGGACCCGCGGGAGTGGACGACGTCGAGGTCGACCGGGAAAGGGACGGCGCACTACGACGGGAAAAGGTCGTCGAGGAAGACCCAGAAGAGCTTGAGAAGGAAGGGGACGTCCCCTCTGTGTCCTACCTCGACTCGCTGTCGCGGGTCCGGTCCCCCACGTCGCTCCGGTCGCCGGTGGCCCCCGCGACGCCGGTGCTCGCATCACTCCCGCCCCGAGCCCCGAGCCGTCGTCCCGGAACCCGGAGGAAGTCGAGGTCGGGAGTCTGGCCATGGGCGGTGCGCCGGTGCGCGGCCGAACCCCACTCCTGACCCGCCCGCGGGTTGGTGCGCCAGTCCGAGGCGGCGGGGCGGGACGGGGGTGCCGCCCTTAGTGCAGGTCCGGCGGGGGACCCCATGTCCCAGACGGGTGGGTGGGGACTGGCGACAGGGACCCTGCGGGTGAGCCGGTCGTGGACCCGGAGGTAAGTTTCCGGGTCGGCCCGGGTGACAGGCAGTGAAGCGACAAGAGGGAGAGGACGATCCTAGAAACGAAAACGAACGTGAAGTTCTAAGTGGAGGGGTTTGTCCTGTTCCGCGTCCGCGGTCTGTTCGGGACGGGAACGTCCACTGGCCGTCGGTAGGGACCCCCCGCGACGTCCTGGGGACTACCACGCCGGTGTACCCAGGTTCCCGGACTCTGTCCCTCCCACCCTGAGGTCCCCGGGCCGACCGGACCTTTTTCTCCTCCCGGGTCCCCGAGTGGTTCTGGAACGGCCCGGGGTACGGACGGGGACCGGCACTTTCGGACGACCCCCAGTCCCGGGAGGGGTCCGGCCCGCGTGGGTGGACGTCCACGTGCATCAGTATCAGGAGGTAGGTCGGGGGGAGCGGCGAGAGCATGACGGGCAGTCCTCTCAGGACCCTCCGCTTGAACCCCCCGCTCCCGTCCCCGGCCCTGACCTACGACGACCGGAACAGCCGCCCCCACCCCACGTCCCCCGGTGGGGGGAGGCCGGGACCCTGTCTCCGGAACCAGGCAGACTTCTCGTCGCTCCGCAACGGTACGTCCTTCCTCCGGTCGACGAACCGCAGGAGCCCGTGGCGGGCGCTCGTCCGGTGGTCCGCCAGGTCCAGAAGCCCCCACCGGGGGTCCGGAGGGGCCGGCGACAGCTCCCGGACCGGCACCCGGTGGTCGCAGACCATGTGTAGGAGGTAGAAGACGTCGACGGCCGAGTCGAACCGCACGTCACACGCCAGCCTCCACACGCACCGCAACGGGTGGCGCGACGCCCGCTTGAGGTCGTCGAGTACCTGCCGACGCACCTGCCGCCGGTGCCGCCGGGCGTCCAGGTGTCGACCTCCGAGGACTCCGAGCCCCCCGGGCGCGGCCGGGGGTGTGGGCGGACGCGACGGACGGTCCAGGTTCTCCACCCGGTGCCACCGTGAGTGTGGGACGACGTCCGCCCAGTCCCGGAGGTGCCGGTGGAGGTCGAGGTCCCCGAGTGCCGGACCGTGGCGGCGGAGGTCCCTCCTCCGGCTGACCGACGACGCCCACGACGGTCACGATCTCCGGCTGTCCGCGAACCGTAGCCGACCCCGGAGGGCGAGCCGGCGTCCTCCGTGGCTCATGTGCGGCCGCAGACGGCGCGGCGACGACCGGCGGAGTCCCCCGTCCTCGGCGAGGGCCCCGTGCAGCATCTCCCGCGGCCCCGGACCGGCGGCGTTCGGACCCCCGTGCAGCATCTCCAGCCCCCGGCCCCCGCCGTGTAGCATGTGGAGGAGCCGGCCGCCCCTCAGGCCTCCCCCACGCCGATCCTGGTCGCCCACCGCCCAACCCAGCTTCCCGAACCGGAACCGCTTCCGCCCCCCGTGCAGCATCCAGAGGAGTGCGTCGTCCCCCGGCAGCCCGTGCAGGAACGAGTGGCTCCCTCCCTGTAGCATGTGGACCCCCGGCTCTTCGCCAGTGTCGACGGGCAGGTGGACGGGGGGGACGGGGGGGGAGGGTGGGGCCTGGATGCCCACCTGGGTCCGTAGACGCGCGCGTGTGTCGGGCCGCGAGCTCGCGGCGTTAAGAAGGACGTCCAATACGAAGTCTCGAGCTGAGACCCCGGTCTGGTCTCGAGTTTTAGGGCCGGGGTGGCGAATGATCGACACACTGGAGTCCGCGACCCACGTGGAGAGACACGGACATGCGACCGGATCCTCTCTTCCGGGAGTGCCCAAATAACACTCCTGTTGTGCTAAATTAAGAGACATATTGACGTTTGTGAGTCCCTCTCCAGTCGATAGTGTGGTGATGGTGGGGGTGGAAGTCATGGTGGTGGTGCCCCCATAAAAGATGGGATAGAGATGAGAAACAGACAGCCAGTATAGGCTGAGAAACACTGGGGTACCTGACATCGGGAGATCCGAGGAGACAGGGACCCTAAGAGGTCCGTTCTTATGAGCTCACCCAACGGTACGGGAGGAGGTCCCCTAGAAGGACTGGGTCCATAGGTTGGACGTGGAGAATGCAGAGGACATAGCCGTCCGCCCAAGAAATGCCGTCTATAATTATCCACCGACTCGGTGGACGCACGACATGAGTCCCACGACTACGGGACCAAACGGGTCCTGTCAGGACCAAGTACGGGCTCCGGAGAAGATTAATGAGTAGGGGGAGGAGCGTGAGACTCTTCTTAGGGCCAAACCTGCCACGTACGACACCGGGGGGACGGTAGGGTACACTGGGAGAGTTCTTGGAGGACCTCTTGCGGGACGTCTCCTTCCTGGGGGAAGGGACTACTCCTTCGGCTCCGAGCCTCCCCGCCGACCAAAGGTGGGGGCAGTGTCTCCAGGACCTCCGTCCAGAGACCTCGGGGACGAGACGTCCGGGGGCGGCGTCCCGCGTGTGTCAGTGTGGGTCGTGGGACACGTCGACGTCGTAGGGGAGGCGCGAGTGGCGCACCACCGACCGGCCGTCGTCCGGGAAGAGGTGTGACCCCCCGTGCAGCATGTGTAGGTCGCTCCCCAGGGCCGGTAACCCTGGGAACTGCCGGTACCCCCCACACAGCATATGGACTCCCGTCCTCTCCACGTCATTACGTCCCCGGTCCCGGTGGACTCCCGTCCCTCCGCCTGGGGTTCGACGTGGGGTCCCGGAGGGGCCGGTCCGGACCTGTCGTGTCACGGGGTCCGTCCCCCTCCTGTCCTGGGGCGGTGGTCGGGCCTGTGGGTGGAGGACCGACGTGACCGGTCCGTCGTCGGGTGCGTGCCCCCCGTGCAGCATCTACAGGACCCCGGGCCCCCGGTCGTCCACCGCGCCCTACAGC
Organism: Capra ibex; assembly: GCA_006410555.1. Classification (NCBI taxonomy): domain Eukaryota; kingdom Metazoa; phylum Chordata; class Mammalia; order Artiodactyla; family Bovidae; genus Capra; species Capra ibex. The sequence goes on from SJYO01050415.1 coordinate 3,572,818, forward strand.
ATGAGCAGGACGAGCCCTCCCCCCCGGAGCTTGTGCATCGGGACGGGGTGTGCCCACCCGTGATGGTGGACGCCCGTCTGTCGGTGGGTAGTGGAGGTCGGGACCTCTGGTCGGAGGTGCTGGGGGAGTCCCTCTACGGTGACGGACTGCACTCGTCTTGTGTCCGCTTCCCGGGGGTCTCGTCTCCCACACGTGCAGGGAGCATCAGGAGCGGAAGGGCAGTTACTTCGACGCGCGCTCCTGATGTTCCTGGGGTGACAACCGACTGTCGGTAGACCACACCGTCCTGTGTCCTCTCCTCAGGTGTCGGGTCACTGAGTGTTCCGAGGTCTCCGCGGATGTGCACCCGACTCCTCCCCCGGCGGGGACGGGCCCCACGGGGACGGCTACCGCGGAGTGTCGTCGCGACAGGTGTCCCGCCGGACGGGCGTCCCGACAGGGGTGGTCTCCCGGGCCGTCGGTGAAAGGCCGAGGTCTGCTACTCCCCCCCCACCACGGTCCGCCCTCCTCCTCCCCCGGACGTCCCCTAGGACCCCCAGTCCCGGACCCCGGAGGGACGGGAGGAACAGGGGGTGTGGGGACCCCCTAAGGACCCTTCCCCGGTGACTCTTGAGGGTCGTGGGTCTCGGTCAAGATGACGTTTGTCGTCCTGTCTCCGACAAGACCGTTCAACACACACCCACACTCCTTCCTACCTCTGGCCTTGGTCCTCGGGACGAGGGTGTCGTGGTGTGGGGGCCCCGACGTCTCTGGTGGGAGGTGCGTGGGTTTTCCTGTCCCGGAGCCGGCCCTCCAAAGGGGAGGGCCACGAGAAGGGACCCGGTCGACCGTCCGTCGGAGGGGGACACCCCGTGGCCGGGACGCCCTGATCACCCGGGGCCTAGACGTGCCGAGGGTCGAGTGGGGAGAACTGTTTTGCGGGAAGACTGGGGATTAGTTTGCCTCCAGACCCTGCGCCACTGAGTCCGCGAGGGGTGTGTGCAGGGACCCTTGACGCCCCGCCTCCGTCCGGACGGGGCCGCGAGTACGGGTTCTCGGGACGCGGGAGTTTTGGGACGCGGGGCACGAACGTAGGGGTCTCGAGACGCGCGGGTCTTGGGGCGCGGGCGATGCGTCGGACGCGCGACCCGCGGGGGAACGACCAGCCTCCGCGCCGGCCCGCCCCGAGTGGGCGCCACAGGGGCGGGGGCCGCGCAGACGCCGCCTCGCCCGCCGGGAAGGGTTCGGACAGGGAGAGGAGGTCGGGGTCTGAACTCAGAGGAGGGCCCGATAAAAGTCTGCGACCTGGGCCGGCCGTCGTCCGGCCCCTCCCCCCCCGCCGACCGCCCTGTACCGCCCAGCCGCCCCGGGACTCCGCTCCGGGTTCCCCTGGCGCCCTGGTCCCCACGCGGGGCCGAAGAGGCGCGGGTGGTCGTGGCGGAGGCGGTCGCGACTACCCTCCCGGCCCCCGCGCCCGGGCTGACCCGGACATCGACTCAGTCCCTGCTCCTCGTCGGTACGACCGACTGTCTACAGAGACAATCTCCCGTCTCGTCCGCCGGTGCCACCCCACCCCCACCCCCCGAGCAGTCTCTCTGGGTGCGGGGTCTCTCCTCGGGGATTAGTGTCCGACGGTCGAGGTGTGGACTCCGGGGTAGTCGTCTGGACCGCGGGGCCCGCATCCTCTGTGTTACGGGTCGTGTGCCGGGTGTGCGAGGGAGTGCGTGTGTAGAGTTCCGCGTCCTCTGTCTGTGCGTCTCCGGTTCTTTTGTGTGGGTTGTCGGTGCCGGTCTGTGTGTAGGTGTGGTGCCTGGTCCGTCCACGGCGTCCCGCGGCAGTCCTCTGTCTCCCTCCGACTTCCGAGGGTTCTGGGGCCCTGGGCCGTTCGCGGGACGACAGAAGACAGGGTCGGCTGGTGACGACCCGTCGAACGTTACCCGAACAAGACCCGTTACCCGCAGTGGGGTGCGCTGGGTCCGGTCGGACAGACCGTGGAGGCCGGGGTCGGGATGGATTCTCGGAGTCGAAAGACAAGACCCCACAGCTTCCTGTCTCCGGGTCTGGACTGTACCCAGGGGGGAGGACTCCTCGCTCCGACTCGACACAGACGTCGAGACTGGGTCTCCGGGTTCTGACGTCGAGACTGGGTCTCCTCCGGGTTCTGACCGGAGGAGGAGGCCCCGGAGCCGAGGGATTCGGTACGGGGTCGGGGTTTCCTACGACTGAGGGCTCCACCGGGACTGGACGGGGCTCGGTACGTCCGGCGGGACGAGGTCCGACGTCCGTCCAGCGACAAGGACCCGCGGGTGGAGTAGTGAGTGGAAGACAAAGGGACCTGGGTTCCGGGATGGCTGTGAGACGTACGTCTCAGGGGGAGTCAGGTCGGTTGGAGGTCGGGATCTTGGTCCCCGGAGTCAAAGGGTCCGAAGACTTTCGTGTCGGACTTTACACCCGTGTCTACTTGTGACGTCCTACAAATGTCAGAACGTCAAACAATGTCTCTGTGAGCGGTAGTCTTCGGGGAACCTCGGACAGGGGGTTTCTCTCCCGCTGTTCGTTTTGACCCCCGTCAACATTAGTGCGAATCCCTGGGTTCTTTTACGAAGACGATAGATTACGGTCTAAATATTGGAGTTTCCGCTTTCAGACATGGTTAGACACTTTCTACTCATCAAGTGATCTGTTTTATACCGCTTTAGGGGGTCACTCGGGCAGAGCTAACCCCTTCGAGGAGAGGTCCGGAAGAGTATGTAATGCGTGGACGGACACTGTTCGTTCGTGTCGAAAGTGCTGATACTTCATTTTCGTCTACGTTAGCTCCGACGGGTCCGGTCCTCGTCGCTCCGAAGAGTCCCCTGCCACTCCAAGGACCCGGGAGTCGGGTCCCCGGGGCCCCCTGTGGCCGAGACCCGTTGGGGGAGTCACCCGTGCGCCCCCCTCGAGCGGTCGACCCCCCTTGGGTCTCTCGTCAGATACTCGTTCGGCGCACGTACCCTCCCTTTGTCCTGGGTGTCGATTTGCGGGTGTCGGACGTCACCCCGGAGCGACGCGGAGGCCCCACCCCCGAAGATGGCACAGACTGAAGTTTCGACACGGTCCTGTCCGGACGGACGTCTCCGAACCTTTCCTCCCCCGTCCGCCCCTCCCACGGACGGGCCCCTCACACACCTTACCTCGACACACCCACACGCACCCACTGAGACCGTACAGGGGTCCGAGTGGTCGGTCAATGGCGGGGGAGTGGGGGTGGGGTTCGGTGGTACGTCGTCAAGGACAGACCCGGCGGGGTCGGGTCGGGGGTCGGACAGGTCGGTCCGCCGCCTTCCTCGTCCGTCTCTGTTCCCCGGAGGCGGGTCCGGAGGGCCGACGGTTCGAGACGGGCACCGTCCAGGTCCCGTTGTATGTGCGACCTGACGACGGGTCGACCGTAGAGTCGGGACCCGGCCGTCTCGTGTCTCCGGGACTCCTCTCACAGGAGTCTGCCCGCCGAGACCCGTTCTGTACGTGAGGTCAGGGTGAGGAAGGTGCCGTCTGCCGGGCCCCCACTCCCCGCGCACCCGTCCAACCCCACGGCGATCCCACGACCCAAGGACGGAGGGCACCCGTTGTCGCTCTCCGGGAGAGTCCCGCTGGTATGCCAGATCGTCCGTCACAGGCGGGGAGTCAGGTCCTCAGTGCCCGTCCAGTGGGACACCGAAGACGTCGAGCGACGGTACCGGGCCCTCTACCAGCCCACGGACCTCCTGCTCGAGTGGTGGCTCCCCGGGGACCCGTGGGGTCGTGAACGACCGCCCGGAGGGGGTCCGGGGCAGGACCGGATACCCGGGGTCCGCTCCACCGTCTCGTCGTTCTACCCCGTCGGCGCCTGAGGCTGTCAGAGCCTCCACGGGGGGTCGGGGTGGGGCGAGTGGGGGTGACACGATGACCCGTCTCTTCGTAGTGGCGGTCTGTCACGCAGGGAGACCCTAGGACCGGTGAGACCGGAGCGCGAGGCACGAGGTTAATGGGGGCCGTTCGCGGAGGTGAGGGGAAAGGACCCGAGGGACACGGGAGGGGAGACGTGTCTTACCGAAATGGGCCTGTGCTAACCCGTCCAGTGAGGGTGGGGTTTGGGAGACAGGAGTCCTCCCATGGTCCGAGGGTCCCAGGACCGGATGAGAGTCCGGAGGACCCGGTCGAGGTTGACGGTGCGGTCAGAATCTGTTCGACACAGGAGACGGCCCCTGTGGGAGGGTGACCCCGAACAGTCGACATCCTGTGGAGTGCCGGGTTCTGGTCGAGGTACAGAGGAGGACCCGTCGAGTGGGACTGTGGTCGTCTGTTCACTTGTGAACCGTGAATGGAGGGTGGCACCGGGGTCTGGTTTGTACCTCGACGATGTCATTGGGGGCACCAGGGTTTCTAGTGACCGACCCGGGACGACGCAGGTCGTTAATCCGGACCCGCTCTGGGGGGCCTTCCCGGCGGACTAGAGGGTCCTCCGGAATGGAACCGACTACCGAAGCAGGGGAGGGTCACGGCACGCAGGTACCTCCCGCCGTGGACCATCTGCAGGACCCGCCCCGACGGACCGGGGCCCCCGTGGACCATCTCCAGCCCCCGACCCGACCCCTTACCCACTACTCCGTAGACGAACCTCTTCCGCCTCCAGACGAACCGACCGCCCCTGACCTTGACCCCCGACCCGGGCCCTCGGACCATCTCCGGAACGACTCAGAACGACCCCCACCCGTGGTCCATCTGCGACAGGCCGACTCCGCCCTTCCGCCGACCGTGGTATCCACACATGCCCCGACGCCCCCGGTCCTCCGATCCGACCCCGCCTGGGCCGTGTCGTCCGAAGAACAGCACGTACGGGTGGTTCTAGAACTCCGCCAAGGGCCCGTGCTACGGAACGGCCGGTACCTCGCTCGTCTCGGTGGTCGGCGGGTCCGGGACACACAGGGCGAGGTCGTGGCAGTACTACAGCGGGAACGCCTTCCTCTCGAGCAGGCCCCTGAGCCGCTGCAACAGCATCTCCCGAAACCGGTTGTGCAAGACCCCTCTCCTGTACCCCTCACTCCCGTCTCCGCCGTGACCCCCGGGTGCCGGGCGGGCCGAGGGTAGAGGAGGCCCTGACCCCTCCGTGTACCGAGACCGTGGCTCCGTGTTTGATGTGTCCCAAACCGCCCTAGGGGCGCGAAGACACGGGTGGCGGGGACCGTCTTGTCGGGGCGACTACGACCGCGAAGAAGTTTGTGCGGACGTCTCACGGAGTTTTGGGAGCACTGACGTCGGAGGTGGGTGTGAGGTCCTACCGTGGGTTCGATGACTTTTTTTTTTTTTTGTTGGTTTATGAGGGCCTCAGTACGATGACCGATCTGGGTTCCGACCCCTTCCGTCGCTAGTACTGTCATTACCGGTGGTGCAGGACGTCTCTCTTGTCCTACGTGAGACGGACGACGGGGCGGCCACGTTAGTCGGTCCTCCCTCTCTGGTCCGCTGTGTGTCCCCGTTTCGTCAGTGGCAGACGTCTCGTGTGCGGTAGACACAGTTCTCGGGTTGTTCGCGCTTCTCGGTTGGTGTGCCCTTTCTGTCGTCGTCTATCGTCTTCGACGTTCAATAGATTCTCAATTCGTTCGTGTCTGAGGTCCTCTGGAGCCTCCTTCTTTCGCGTGGTTGACCCGGTTCGAATGAATTTTACAATGTTGACGTTATTTTTACGGTCGTCTTAAAAAACCCCCTCCCTTCTTCAGTTAGTTTCTGTTTCTTAGAAAGATCTTAATTTGCCTCTTCATCTCCAACCGTTTATCCGTCCAACCAAGACTTTTACCTTCCGTTTCTCCGTGACGCAAGGACGGTGCTCCTGTCCAGTACTGAGCCCTGGTGCTGACCCTTGGGGCGTCGCTGCCGCTCCCGTCCTGGCGTTGGGTGTACGAGTGCGTGGCGCCCTTTTTGCCAGGTAAACCTGTGAACGGAGTGCAATGTTTCTGGGTGGACACTTTTCATGCTCGAATCTCCACTGTCTCTTTTGTGACACCTCTGATAGAGACCCTGAAACTCGACTTTTTTAATATTTTGTTTTGGGGTCCTTTTTCCTGGTGTTTTCGTGGTTTAGATTCCATTGTTGTTGTCCTCGTTTCTCCCTCAGTTCGAGTGACTGCACTGGCCAAAGTCGACCTACCCACTTAGTGTCTTTCGACTGTCCCACCGTCCGGTGGTCACTGTTCGTCTAGTTTGGACATCAGACCTCCCCGAGGCCGTGTAGTCGTCGCTCTTCCGGTCTTGTGGTTGTCTTTTGGGTGTTTCGTGTTTCTCAAGAGACTTTCCCTCCCGTCTGACCGGTTCTGTCGGTTTCCTGCGGGTCCCGAGGTCGGTCGCTTCGCCCTGTGCGAGAACTGAGACGAGACTCGAGGCCGTCCCGGGCCCCGGGCCGCTCCTTGCGGTCGGTACGGGAGGGCTCAACGCCGACGTGTCCGCGAGATCCCGGGCCTTGTGAGATACGTCCCCAGTGTCCGTGGATGTCTTGTGAGATGCGCAAAAAGTGTCTGTGAACAGGCTCCTGTCTAAGATCTGTGCAATGTAAGCGTGTCCACGGAGGCCTCCTCCCTGTCCTTACGCGGTCCGTAGTCCTTACTTACCCCTTTTATGTCGTTTTGCCCTTCCGTAGGGCATTCCGACTCCTTCCGGCGTCTTCCCGTCGCGACAGGGGGTCGGGGCGAGAAATGAGGTCGTTAAGGGGAATCCAGAGTGTCGGCGGGGTCTTGGCGACTGAACCCCGCGAGGAGACAAGAGACACTCAGTCGCGGGGGCTCACCCCTTTTGCGAGGTACGTCTCCGGGGTTCCGGGTCGCCGGACACGTCCGGAACCCCAGTGTGTCCTGGGGTCAGGACCGTCTGTCGCACGGCTGTCCGGGTCTTGGAGGGACCTCTGTCTCTTGGTCTTTCTCCCGGACCAAAGTCAGGAGTCGGGGCGACGCACGTGTCCCACTCCCGGGTCTCCACGGGGTCCCCGGGCCGTCCTCCCGGTGCCGGTCTGGTCGGCGTCGTCCGTCCTCCTTCCGTCGTCCGTCCCCGCTCCGTCGCCCGTCCCCCTCCGTTGCCCGTCCCCACTCCGTCCCCCTCCGTCGTCCGTTCCCCCTCCGTCACCCGTCCCCGCTCCGTCGCCCGTACTCTCTCCGTCGCCCGTCCCCCTCCGTCGTCCGTTCCCCCTCCGTCTCCCCTCTGTCGTCCGTCCCCGCTCCGTCGCCCGTCTCATCTCCGTCGTCCGTACTCCCTCCGTCGCCCGTCCGCGTTCCGTCGACCGTCCTCCCTCCGTCGCCCGTCCCATCTCCGTCGACCGTACTCCCTCCGTCCGCCGTCCCCGCTGCGTCGTCCGTCCCCACTCCGTCGCCCGTCCTTCCTCCGTCACCCGTCCTCCCTCCGTCGCCCGTCCCCGCTCCGTCGTCCGTCACCCCTCTGTCGTCCGTCCCATCTCCGTCGCCCGTCCCCGCTCCGTCGCCCGTCCTCCCTCCGTCGCCCGTCCTCCCTCCGTCACCCGTCCCCGCTCCATCGCCCGTACTCCCTCCGTCGTCCGTCCCCACTCCGGCACCCGTCCCCGTTCCGTCGCCCCTCTCCACTCCGGCACCCGTCCCCGCTCCGTCACCCGTACTCCCTCCGTCGTCCGTCCCCTCTCCGACGTCCGTACTCCTACCGTCGCCCGTCCCCGCTCCGTCGTCCGTACTCCCTCCGTCGCCCGTCCCCGCTCCGTCGCCCGTCCCCCTCCGTCGCCCGTCCTCGTTTCGACCGAGGACGACTCTCCCGCCCCCGGCGACGTCGGAGGCCCCACCGCCTCTCGAGCCACCCCGCGTCGTCTCCGGGTCCGGAGCGGTCCTCCTTCCGGTCCGGACTCTGGTCCTAACACGGTCCGGCCGACCCGCGGTCGGGGAGGAGACGTAGAGGACCCCGGACTTCTCAGTCTCGGATGAGACCTGGACGGAGTCGTCACCCTAGGCCCCGCCCTGGTGGGCGCAGGTGACCCCGGACGTAGAACAGGGGACCTAAGTAGTCGTCCGTCTCTTCTCTCTTCCCCAGAGGGGGTGGAGGTACAACCGGAGTCCCCGGTCTTTCTCGGGGAGGTTCGGGACCGTGCGACCCCTGACCCCCCACCTGTGCCACACTTCCGTCGGCCGACCCGTCCGTCGTGGTCCTGGCGTGCGAGTCTGAGGTCCGAGTCTCACAGCCGTCTCTCACGTTGGGACGTCTCGACCTCCGGTCCTTCGACCTTCGGTGCCCCTGTGCCAGGTCCCTCCAGTCGGGTCCGCACCTCGCCTCCGGGTGGACGTGGCTCCCCTCGTGGCCCCAAGTCCGGGGTGTACCGTGGCAGGCGTCGAACAATCTGGTCCGGTTAATACTTGTGTTCTCCGTATACACTAAGGAGTTATTTTTCAGTGAACTTGAACTTTTTACCCCTCTCCCATTACAAACTCTGCTACTCTCCTACGAAAAAGGAAGACAAAAAGTCTTCGAACGTTGAACATAAATTATTCGTAAAAAACCAAACCCTCGATTTTTGGGTATACAGAACTGTTGGAGGACCCGAGGTATCGTCCTACCCTACCGGGTCCGACTCCACCCAGTCTCCCGTCTCCGGACCCTCCTCGGGGTGTCGAGCGACTAGGGCCCTAGGGTCGGGGTCGACGGACGTCCTTCTCGTTCAAAGGGTTTATACCAGACGTCAGGCGGTCTCGTGTGAGACTAAGGTAGCCCTCCCCCCCCCTCCCCC